>NQFO01005343.1:0-29086 GCA_003991265.1 Pseudoperonospora humuli | reverse complement strand
AAAATGCAAAGTGAATATATTAAAGGTCCTTAGTTCGCAAACCCTATTTGCTACCTCTAAGCCTATCGTTGCTTACATTACCTCTTTTTCCTCCCGGCTCGCTTTTCAAATTCCGCCAATCAGCGAGTGCCACGTCGCTGCCCATCCTTGAACCCTATCTTGAACTACGGAACTTCAACGGAACTGCAACATGCGTAAGTACCGGGAACAAAGGTATCTTACCGGTATACCGTAGGTATATCGAAGCTGGTCTTCAACTTGCTTCAACACTTGACGCAGCTTGACGAGGTGTCTTCTTCACAGCCGCCGTCTTTCCAACAGGTCTTACGGTCGAGATTGCAAACCGAAAAGTGAAATGTATTTGTGTGTTTATCTTTTCCTACGGTGTGTGCTATCTTCGCTTGCTAACCATGCAATCGAGTCTACCGGTCTGCCCACCATTCAATCCAGCTGATCAAGTCATATGCTGTTACTACGCATCCCTCTCTCTCTCTGATGTGGACCATCCCGCGTAGCGTAATGCGGTCCATAACCAAATCGTGGGGGACGTCACTGCCTGGCGGGACAGTGCTGGTGAACCCGAACACCAGGACCCTAAGGTCTTAACTTTTTCACTGCAGGGGATCGAACCCGTGACCTCTGGGAAAGGCACTGCCATACCTAACCACCTGAGCTACAGTAGTCTTGAATCTAGCACACACTTTCTTCGAAGATTGATGTGTTCACCGAAGCTAATGCGCTCTATGCATATGCATGTTTAGGTATACATATTTGCATATGTGTGTAGGAAATCGTACCAAAGTGATAGTCAGTTATAGGTCATCCAGCACACCCCTCAATGCAGGCTTAATAACAGGATATAACTTATTTTTAATCCACCCCTATAAACTACCTCCTGATTTTGAATTGCATTTGTCACATTTGAGTTGTGTGGTTGTGTGACGCACACAGCTCATTTTTTGTAAACAGATCAAGTGTCAGGGACAGCGACTGTCGGGTGATCGCGCGCGCGTCGACTGCTTGCGCTCCGTCGCAGTCCGATAGAGAGGTATGGGTTTGCGCATACGTTTATGGTATCGTGTATGTGCTGATGGTGTTGTTGTAGGTGTCGCGTATCGTGTTGCTTTTCATGGCTCCTTATTATGTGTTGTGATGCTTTTTGATTTACCGTGGTGTGGCGGTGACGTGGTGACGCAGTGATGGTGTTCGTGTTGATGGTGCTGCTCGTGTTTATGGTGGATTGATGGTGGCGTGATGCTGGCAAAAAAATATTTACGTGGTGTCGAACCGACGACCTTCGGTGAGAATATCGAGCGCCTAACCATTGAGCTAATGTGTTCAACTGCTAGTAATGTAGAAAGAAATTACTAGCGTGATACTGTATTATTGATTATGATATTAAGAAAGGTAATTGTAATGGGAATTTGGCAGAAAGAGATGTGTTATCACGCGAGGATGGAGCTTGATTACTTTACTTCTTCACTTGGATAATCAGCCTCGACTTCGACTTTGTCGTCACTCGTGGCAATCGCAAGATTATTCATGATCTCATTAACATCACCTTTCTGGCTTGAGAGACAATGTCGGCTAGATATCCATTGTCTTTAATGGTAGGTTCCTCTTGTTCGGTTGCGGATCGTTCTTCTGCATCGTCGCAACTGTTGGATGGGTGGACTGTACCAGACATATCCGTATCAATGGCTGTTAACGAGCGCCATCGCATGGATGGTGAGCTCGCAATTCTAAAATAGTCTCAGACGATTCTGAAAGTCTAAGGACGACTTGGCTATTCCAAATAGTCTCTGACGATTTCGAAAGTCTCTGAGGACGAGTCACGCTTGATTGGCTATTGATTGGATCGTTTGCAACTACCCAGACACAATCGTTGGATTCTATATTGATAGCATGATAAATAGTAGTAGCGCAAGAACTGGGAGCAAACAAAGATAAAATAGCATCTTTATCAGCAGCATCTGATTTAAAATGGTGTAATCATTATGCATCTTCATCATCAGCAGCAAATAGCATCTTCATCAACATCATCAGCATCTTCATCATCAGCAGCAAGTAGCATCTTCATCATCATCATCAGCATCTTCATCATCAGCAGCAAGTAGCATCTTCATCAGCAGCATCAGCATCTTCATCATCATCAGCAAGTAGCATCTTCATCATCAGCAGCAAGTAGCATCTTCATCATCGCACGTAATCATCGTAGTCAGCAGCAAGCATCATTACACTGCTCCTTTGGTCTGCGACACGGAGTACTTCGCAGTAGCCATCGTAGTCGCAGCAGCACGCATCATCGCACGTAGTAAAAATTCCAATAGGAATGAGTTCGACGGGTATAAGTTTTGATTGCATGGTGCTTCAGAACATTGGTATGGTGATCTATTGCCGAATGATCTTTCCAACATACTGTGTCAGGTTGATGTCAATTCTCGTCGTGTGATTCTTGCCGTTCGCATTTTTGTAGGGTTGAACAGTAAAACCGTCGTAAATGTCGTTCGAGACGATAAAGAGAAGAATGTGCTCGTATCCTTGAAACTCTTGGCGCTGCGTCAAATGCTCATAGACATCTTTCAAGCGTTGATATTTGATAGGATATGCTGTACTCACTGTCGCCTGGGCGTAGATAATACGACGACCATTTGGTACAACCAGCACAGCATCAATGGCTGGAAAGATCTTCGAAAGCGGGATGTTCAGCACCAATTCATTCTGGATATCGGAGGATGCTTCAACGATCTTGGATGTTGCATTCAATGGACCATATTCGGTGATGGCTCCGGCATTGTCTCCTTCAAGTACTCTCATTTCGAACGTACTGGTTGCAAGGTCTTGCAACAAGAATTTTCCAATTCCTTTCCTCGCCATGCTTGTAAATTCGGTTCCGTTGTGCGCAACAACGAACGAATTTCGGCTGCTGATTGAATATTATAACGAACGCTAAACATAGCTTCGACAGTCAAAGATGAATACGTCAAATATGAACGACTGGGTGCATTCTCTTCGCGATACAAATTGAACAACAAGTGCTTCATCCGATCACCAAATACTTTCGCCACGTAAAGCTCAACTTGGGTCTTCAAGTCAGCGATGGCCTTCGGAATGTCATCCTTCACACGTGCGACCAAGTCATCAAAAGGGGTGGATTTTGAAAACAAAAATCTTGGTTTCCCACCGACGAGATTGTATCTCCGTAGCCACTCCTCATCATCCGCGTGAATCGCATTCGCTAATCGCTGGCATTCAACTTTAGTCCATGGATTCATATACACCATTAAACACCCCTCTTTGACAAAGTGATTGTAATTCTTCGTGCGCGGACTGGCAAACACATAAGCATGTTCAAACTTGTCAAACATCATTGCTTGGCCGGATTCCTTTCCATCAAATATCCCATCATAACTTCTCCCAGTACGCGGCGTATCCGAAACCTCATAACCACTCGCGTTCCAAGTGAAGTAGATCAGCGGATCATCAATCGGGCGGTAAGCAAAATCTTGTTTTTCCTTCATGAATAGAAGCAGCAAAAACACCCCAAATACTGACTTCCCAATACCAGGACTGCCAACCACAAGAATTCTACGTATCGTTCGATTTACCGTCAATTGTTCCGTAATAATAGCAAGAACGTCAGGATACTCCTGTCGAATGAACAACCCATTGTCGAACGCTGTCCCAAACACAAATTCTGGCATCTCTAATCTTGTTCCCACCTTGGCACCGATGAGATGCTGTGCCAATGCGACCAATTCATCCAATTGACTCGAATCGATGGCTTCCGTTCTCGGTCGTTTTGCATTTAGCTCGGTCGGAGCCACCACCAACACGTGAATTTCCCCTCGTTGTCGCTTGAAGTTTTCTATCACGTAGTCTGCAATATCAGCTGTTGCGTCCATCATCTCAAATAGTTGGCGTCTTCCATTCTCGTCGTCAGCGACGGGGTGTCTATTCTCATCGAGCGTTAACGCTTCCACGCCGCTGCTATTGAGCCACGTGTCGTCGTCTTTCTTGGCGAGGAACAGCTGCAGCTTGTTCGCATCGACCGCCTTCAGATCATTTTTTTTCTTTGCCTTAATTGCATTCTTCAAGTGACCCACAGACTCGCTCGCATCGATCGTCACGGAGAACGCGTTCCCCTTCACGCCAACGGGCGCGCAGAACAGCGTGATCATGTTTTCTCTCTTTCTTTTGACGAATTCTGAAGTGATGGTTTTGAACACCTTGAATGCAGATATTTTGCAAGATATCAAAATTAAGATGGCTATTTCTGCAAATAGGTTCACAAAGCAGTACAGTAAGTGCCTCATTAATTACTATTCTTTTAAAATATTCCTTCTCTAAATTTGATATTTGGGGAAATCCCGAAACGGGGCTTGATATTTTAATCTTATTTATCAGTCTCAGATTTGATTCTGGTTCCCAAGTATCCATTTCAAAATATTGAAAGTCTAAACGATCAATGTACTTATCAATGAGATCATAATATAATTGTTGCATACGTAATTTAGCTAATTGATAGATAGCACCTCTGATTGATCAACAGTATTCCACGCTGGCACTGATTTGCCCTTAAAGTATACTCGATGTGTGCTGCAGCTCCGGCGAAAACTGCTTCTCGTGCCATACACAAAGACTGCATCTGATCATTATAGTCCAAAATTGCAGTCACTAATCAGTGTGTAACACACTAATTGCGCATTCACACTATTTAGGTATACACACTAATTACGGAAAAGGGTGTAGTTGCCGTCAATAGGGGTGGGGTAACTGAATGACATCCCACTCTGTGGCTCACGAAACATGTGCAGAGCTTTACCGTTTCGCCTACCGGAAAATATGTAATCGATTTCTCACAAAGCGTTGTCTTAGAATGAGTCACAAGATGGCGGGAAAGAAGGTCATGGCAAATGAACGCTGGCAGGATACACGCTGACGGGGTATGATGTATAGCAATACAATTGGAGATCACCTACCCTATACAGTAGTAATGTTAGTCACAGCTGGTCGAGTCGCCTTCTCAACAACACAGACAATCGCCGTCGCAGAAGTATATCGGTAAGCTGCTGGTATACCTTCCCCTTGGAGCTTACCGGTTTTCACAGCTGCTCGAGACGCTTTTTGATCCATCAGCGATGATTACCTGGTCGCCTGCCGAGACGTCTTGCCAACATCGCCACCACTAAAGACTATAACTCTCATGGATATTGCGTATGCTGTAAACATAGCACGTTTTATGGAATTCCGATAAAGAGCACTCAGTTTCGATCAAACACATCTTTCGCTATCTACAAGGTACCAAGTTGCACGGACTTCAGTTTCAAGCAAGCAATATGAGCTACATTTGTAAATAGTCTAATGCAGATTGGGCTGGTGACCTCGCTGATCGCAAATTGACTCCATACTTAGATACGTGCACCCGTAAGCTGGGGCAGCAAACAGGAATTGAGTGTGTTGCTGTCGATAGAATGAAGCTGATTAAATTGCCATTGAGCCTGGCAATCCAAGAAGGCAAATGAATCCGCTGCGTGCAATGCGAGATCTAGGCCTAATTTTGTCATCTTTGAAGATAACCAGTCTGCGAGGTCGTTTTGGGATAGCATATTGAAAACTACCGGTGCGATCTTGTGAGGTATAGCTGAAGATGCGAATTGAAAACTGACACTATGCTTTAGATGGTGCGTTGCATCTGTTCGATCTACCGCTGTGGCGCCCTGTGGGCATATGCAAACGTTTGGCTGTGTTGCACCATTTAGTGCAAACATACCTTTATGTTCTTCAAGCCTCTCGTCAAGTCTCCTACCATTCAGTATACATGGTCATGACAATGGTTGGAATGACCATACCCACCTATCGACTCCAGCGATTTGACCATCTTCCTAATGGAACAAAGTTGTGGGCGGGGCTTTGTGAATTGTATGAGTAAGAGTGTGGTGTTGGACAGTCTAACTGACTTGTCAGAATATTAGAATGAGAGGTGGCACCAGGTATGGCGGTGGCGGCGAGAAATACACGCAGGAAAGCATTCGCGCACTCATTGAGCAACTGGTAGAGCGACAATCTCGCTGTCCCAGAGCAACAATGCTTCCTAAAGCATCAGGAATCGGAGCTGTACAAATTGTCAGTCAGGTGGATCATGAAGAGATTGATCTTTATATTGACGATGTTCTGTATGTAAAAGGAGCAAAACATTCTATGAAACGCGCTATTGATCAAGGTTTCGAGATTGATTATAAACGTTTACAAATGGAGTTCAGTTTGTTCAAGGATGGTCATCCATGCCGTAGTTGTTCAAGACACTTTAGTAGTCAGTGCAAGCAAATTACAGATTTTCAAGACCAAAGAACTCGAAACAGGCTACCGTGATTGGTGATTGGTGCGCGTCGCGCAGAACCGAACATGTAGAAGTCGGTCCAAAAAGATCGCACTTATATTTGTGCAAGCGTGCCCACCAATCGATCATTGAAATGGTTAAATCGCAGATGTACACGTCAGGGTACCTAGGGTCATTGCTTAACAACACTGTCTTCACTAAAAACTGAGTATTCAACAAAATTATTAATGAAAATTCATTTAAACACATGCTTGGTGTTGGATCGGACGTGTACCACATGCTATAGCTTGGTGCACTAGCGTACGTTCATATTTCAAAAGCACCGAATCGTCAGAAACCTGAAGGTTAAGCTATTATTGCATTTGTGCTCGGCTACAAGGATGACACGGTCGGTTTTCAGCTGTATATTTGTGAGCATTTTGACGCAGAGCAAGCGTCGGGAGTGACAACCACTCCAAGTGAACAACCTGTTCACTAGTTTCCGGGTTCAAGACTGAGTGCATTAATGAATACATAATTTAGCCTGCAGCATAAACCAACTATTTTCTATAGTATGCCCCATATATTTGCACCTGGAGCTTGGCTGTGCCAGTTGCACATGGCCTTGATGTACACGACACTTGATCCTACTATCCCTCTTAAGGAGGTAGTACCGTTACAATATTTCAAGCAAAAATACCTCTAAGGTCGTGGCAGACGCACCTCTGTCACGAGCTTAGCGCATTTTTGCTTGAAATATTGTACCTGCATTTGTGCAGTTAAAGCGACTATTTGAAACGTGTCTTGTAGCTTTAGCAGATAACAGCTCATCCAAGACATTAAAAGGCATTATACGCCCCAATTGAAATCGACCTTTTATGTCTGATAAAGCACAAACGAAAAATTAGGAGAGCCATCACAACTTCAGCTTCAAGTTACCCCAATCTTACCCACGCTAATCAGTAATTCCGCACCTGTTGCGTCTTTAGAATCAGTAGAATTGCAGCATTTATGTTGCAGTTTTCTCGCGAGACATTAGCGGTGGTTGCTGAGCTCGAGCGGACTGTGAAACATATTTGATTCTAGTTTGGCGGCGCCTACAGTATCCATGTCAACCTGAATATATACTTTCGCATTTCTCCTTTTTTATATCTATCGTCTGAAGGAATTCATGCACCCTTGGGCTCGTACAAACAATTTCTGGACAGTGTACTTAGCCAAAGCTACAGCACAAACAGATTATTTATCATTTCTGGAAGAATTTCGCTTTCGAATTATCTTACTAGAAAATCGTAATGTTTTACTCTTTAAACGGTAGATAGAGAAAATCGTCTAGATGAGAAAGTATCCATCTAGGCAGACCTAGGAGGTGAGCTCACTACGAAAGAAAACAATGGTCGACTACAAAGGTCAAGCGCGTGCCGAGACTCTTCTGATGGTGTGCTTTGTGGTTTTCTGCACGCCCGCTTGGATCTATGGCTACTTCCAGCAAGACTTTACGTACCCTTTCCAGGCGTGGGTGGCAGCCACAGTTTTCAGCGCACTGGTAGGCTACGAATTGCCTCACGAGAGCGTTACACGTGGCGTTTTGTTGTTGTGAATAATTGCGAGGTCTGACTACGTGTTTTGTGACGGATGCAGTTGGTTTTACCAGACTGGCCAATCTATAATCGCAACCCGATCAAGTGGCAGCCCAGTGCCATGTACGTGAAAAAGAAAAGCAGCTAAAGCACAGTGAGGGTCTACGAGAGCTGGTCAAGCGCTCAGGTGCAATCAGAACGATACAGCCAGGTGTAGAGATGAATCAAAGGGAACGCGCCGTTGTATTACGGCAGTAAACACTCGTGTGTCTCAAGAAGGTCTATTCCTTGTCCTCTTCACCTTCAGCATCCATATCGTCGCCCTCCCCTTCCTCGTCTCCTTCCTCGTCTCCTTCCTCATCTTCTTGTTCCTCTTCACCCTCGTCCTCGTCTTCATCCTATGAAATAGCAGCGTACAATTGAGCCTGCTATCTCGCACACATGCAACAATCAAGTTCAAATTGTACCATCAAGAAGTACCGCACTGGGTTCTTCCACATCTCCTCCTTAATGATCTCAGCCACGTCCTGATCGCCGTCCGTCGAGATAAACCACTAAATAAACCATGCACAAATTTTGATAAGACGCATGCCTTCATGAACCAAGACAGCTAGTAGGCTGTTGTACCTGGAAAAAAGGAAATTTCGCCGACTCCTCCGTCATTTCAGCCTTCTCCTTCCAGGTAATTTCTGACGCGGTGACTTCCACCTCTTCTTCGTCATCTGAGAACTTTACCTGCTTCCACAACGTTGTAGGAGAGAAATACGGGTTCTCCTTGAACGTCTGTCAACATCCAAACAGATTAGTTGTCGTTCCAGTGTTGTACAAAAAGGGAACGCTACTGAAATGAACCTCACCATCTCCATCTTGAAACTTCCATCGTTACCCACAAACGTGACGTCAAACGTTTGCAGAAAATCCATGAGCATTTCATCGTCTTCGTTGAGGTAGTTGCCCACTAGCGGGTGGTTCACAAACTGTACGAGCAAAGCAGCACGATCAAGTGAGTAAGCGTATAACAGTCGACCAAGTCGAAGCCCACTTGGCACGTACTACTTGTTTCCAGAAGTGAGGGATCTCAGTCAGCAGTTCGTTGCGCTTGACGTAAGTGGGGCGCTTCTTGGCATTGTACTTGGTTTCAATCACCAAGATCTCCTTGGCTTGCTCCACGTTCACCTTCTCGAGCTCTTCCTCCACCTTCTGCACAGAATCGAGCACTTCTTTCACCTTTTCCGAATCCACCTCAGTAACATTGTTGTCGTCAATGCGTTGGCGCTTAGGAGGCCGAGGACTGGTCATGGCTGCTGCTGCTGTCAGAACGGAGAGATGCGAAATGGCTGGTACACATGTCCATTTATAAAAAGTCCCGTCTTTTTCGCCCTCCTGAACTAAATACCAAGTCTGAAAATCACACGAAGTTGAACTTTTAGTCAACGTCATGTACTTCTGTATGACATACAAAACTCAAGTAGAACGGTATCAGTAGCGAATCGTCTTCAAGGCTTAACGAGATAGGAGTCTGGACGCTCTCGCTGTTTTTGTGTCCACAATGTACACGAGAGCGCACACCAAGCTCAATGCGGCTAGTCTACATGGTTTCTATGCGCGTATGAAGAAACAAGTTGAGGGCTACAAGTGAAATCTCTTTGCCGTATCTCTGTCGTCGAATTATTCCAGGAGAACAAGTGGACTGTGCCAGACGTCATCATCGGACTTGACCCTAAAATGCGGTCGCTGTGCACTGCAGTGAGAGAGGTTCTTTATCTACACCAAGGTTGGGGCTATGAAAGCAGGCTGAAGAAGAGAAAAAGCAAGAAGATGATGATGATGAAGAAAAAGAAGAGCCACCCAGTCTGGATTCGCCAACCCCCGCAACCTAAATGTCGTAGCGAGCGAGATATCGTGCAAGTGACGTCGAAGGAGTACCGTCACATGGCTGGCTTCAAGCGATTTACTGCTTGGAACGGGGGATTGAAGAAACGGCACCCTGAGCACGTGAATACGCTTGTCGAGATGCCGTCGTTCAAGACGCGAGCTACGCGAAGTACCTACTGCAGCACTTCTGGAGCAACGTGACGTTCCTGCTGATCTTCAGCGCAGAGCAGCCGTTTCTCAAGAGAAAGTTCTTCCGGAAGCGTACGGATCGCGTGGCAGTCGATGCGCGCATTATTCTGAAGGTGAGCATGAAAAAGCGCGTGACGGACAGGGACTGGAGTAAGTGCGACGGTATGAAAGGACACGCGCTCTGTGCGGTGAAAAGGCGTGCGACGGTGGTGTTCATGAACGAGTTCATGACGAGCAAGCTCTACTCGCAGTGCCATCAGACGCTTTCGACCGTCAGCTACACAGTCGACACGAAGCTACTAAAGTGGAGAAAGAGCAAAGAAGTTGTGCTACCACGCAACCGAGCTGAGATCCAGTTTCTATACAGTGCTCCACTGCAACCACGTAGAGTGCACTACCAAGTACTTGGACCGCGACGTGAACACCGCCATCAACATGGTCAGTCTGCTGAAGAGCAAAGTACAAGGACTTGTGCGCATGGCAAGTAGATAAGGAAATCGTGGAGATGAGAGAAAATTCACCCACGTAGACCTATGACATTGTAAGCGATATGACATTGTCACTGCTCTCTATAACAAGTTGAGCCTCGATTTGATTGCTACCGCGGCGGACCCGGCGGGAGCACGTGAGCTTTTGTGCTGCTCATGCACAGCATTCTTTTGAAATGGAGCACTTTGGTCTGCCTCTTGCTTGTCTTGGTTGTTAGCATTATCAGTTTCCCGAAAGAATGTTACAAGGTCGGCAAATACGTCGAAGTTTACCTGCAACATAAGCACACGAGATCAATATGGGCAATGATTGTACCCTTTCTAGGTTGAAACGTACATTGAACGGATGGGGCACATTAAGTCTCACAAGTGCCTCGGTGATTTCACTTGTTGTCATCCCAATGCCTAACACATTGACCACACCCAGCCGTGCTAGAAGAAGACGGAATTAGGAGCGGCTACGTCGGTACTTAAGAAGCAACGATAGAGCATATGACACGTACTTTGAGCGATCGAAAGCAAGCCCCTGTTTTCTGTATCAGCCTGAGAGAACGCAGACCAGAGCAGCTCCATGGGGTCATCGACTTCGACTGTCTCTCCGACGTCCTTGTCGCTCGTATCCGAGTCAAACTGCGCCAACTCATCGTCCGAGTTGTCTCCGTCTCTTTTCACTGCCTCTTCTCCCTCTTGGATTTGTTCCATGTGCAGTCCACAGCTCTTTTCTTCACAACTGTCGCTCTCTTTGATTTCTCGTGCCTTTTGACGTGCCACCTTTTTACGCGCTCGAGTTGCCTTGTACGCGGCCAGCACCTTCTTTTGCATCTTTACTTCCTGTGCAATTGCATCGGATTGACGAAAGTCTTCGACCTTGTAGCATTCCTTGTTCATTTCGCGATCCTTTTGCCACTGCTCCCACTTGCTCCAGCCAGCGTGCATCTCATTTAGCTCGTCTGCAGACAACGGTTGAATCTGCTGAATCCGCCTCACCGTGGTAAATTGCTGCTTGGCATACGTCTCGTTTTCTTCAATAAAGTAAGCTTGGAGGTGTTTTCCAGCAGTTGCTACGGGTCGTTGGAGCTTCAGCATTTCTTCGTGCAGCTTGGGGTCATTGAAAAGAGGCTGCGAACGTTCACCTGGTGCATGCAATTGACGCAAGAAAACGTGGTGTCGGGAAGTCGATGGTCCAATGTCTGCTGCTTCACTTGTCTCCGGAGCAGCACCCTCGAAGAGCTCCGCAACATCTCGAGGTCTCAACATTTCTGTCCCAGTGCCATCGCCATTGAGGACAAAGATGTGGGGCTCAATAGGCTCGTTAATGACTGCTTTTGCAGGTATGCTGTCGACGTCGTATCGAGCGGCTTCGACATCGCTCACAACTCCAGCGAGATCAACGACAACATTCGGCCCCTCTTCATCATCAAGATCTACTTGAAATCGATTCTGCTCGCTATCGCAAAGCTGAAACTGGCCGTGACGGCAGTTGAAGTAGTAGACGCCATTGTGGGTTGTCACGTCTCGATCATCGTCGTCTTTATTGCTGACTAAGCTGCTAGTTGGTGCTGACTTTGAAGCGTGTGAGGTGTATTCAATCCTCCCGCTGTCCTTTGCGACGACAATTGTTCCGCTGGGCTTTCGAGTTGTTACTCGGCCGTTCACTTGCGCTGTGACTTTCGTGTTGTAGCTGATCTCGACACTTGTTCCATCATAAATATTCGCAACACTGCGGACACGCAGACCGCCCTTCGTGACCGCAACACGATCTCCTGCAGCGTGCTGCTGTGCTGTCATGTTTACTTTTAAATCAATGCAAACATCTGCAAAACTTTGCTTCTTCACGAGGACATGGGTACTGTCATGATTCATGTACATTCTCGTACCGTCCGCATGATACGTGACACGAGCACCGCTCGTATAAGTGACGATTATGACGCCATTGGGACGTCGTTCAACCAATGCATCTGTTTCAGGATCAACTATGAGTGTCGTCTCCAATCCGTCGGCATGATGCTTTGGTTTCTTCAAACTGTGCTGACGCATCTTACAAGCGCAAATAACCTGAACGAGCCCACTTGCTAGCATGACTTCTTTCAGTCCACACTCAAGTACCCGCAAGACACTTCCCTTTCCGTATATCACTCGGTACTTTTCCTTTGCATCACATTCCTTTGCTGTCATGCCATTGCTCGATTCATGGGGAGCTTCGTGATTCAAATTGCTACTTGCGACGCTATTGTGTTCGTCCATTGCGGTTCGAACGTATCGCTGGACGATAGAGCCATCAGAGCAAGCAGACACAATTAGACCTGTTGGGAACGAATTCGTCACCATGATGGTGGAAAATCTGTCCGGTTTTCTTGGCAACTTTCTTGTCCCCTCCGAGATACAAAGCGTAGACTCGTCATGAAATGACGCCACGAATAAAGCCGCGCGGGGCATTGACGTTTGGTTCTCGCGCTTGTGTCCATTGGTGAAGTTTCTTGATCGTAGGCCAAACGTTTCTCTACAAACGACATTGACGCAGAAATTAGCAGAACAAAGTACGAGTGGCAAACATTTTGACTCACCCGTGATGATAGACGGTGAGCCATACGAGTCCGTGTGGCGTTTGGTTTAGACGTACAAGACTATGATCAGCTGGGTACATTGACCAAGTTTTGGTGGCCACGAGTGCCAGTTGTTCGGCAGATAATGGCACACAGGCACATGCTGCAGCTTCTGTGTGCGATGTGAGATATTGCTGAGGAATTGGCTGATCACGTTTCCAATCTTTGAATGCCGGTCGATGACGGACATGATCACGAGCTACCCAGGATGAAGACTGCATCCGACCGGGTGCCGTGTTGAGAAGACATACCAACAAGAGAGAATCTGTGGGCGCGTAATACGCCGATAACACATTAGGTGAGTTTTGCTCAAGTACAGACGCGATTCGTTGTGGGAGAATGGTACGCGTCAGCTTTTCAAGGAATGCGCGAGACTGCAACTTTTCCTGCCATGCGCTGCCTAACATTTCCTCGACTTGTACAAGCTGTCGAGTTAGATGCACCATGGAGCAGCTAAGTCGTGGTGATTTGTAGAATGTTGCGAGCTCCGTACCGCGAACACTGCGCTCCGGCTTGGATAGTTCTGCTACCAAAGGCATTGTCCTCCGCCCTCCATTGCTTATACCTGGAAGATCGTTGTGTTTCCACATGTATCGCTCTACATCATCCAGACGTTGGCTTCCTTGGAGAAGCAGCCATGGGTTCCCATCAGCTTGCAATGCTTCATGACAAAGCTGAGCAGCCGCGAATCGACACGCAACCAAGTCGCCATGCTCAATGAATTCTTCAAGCTCTAATGGACCAGTCTGGCTATTGTGGCTAGCATTACACAATGAAGACTGTGCCATCCGAGGCAATGAAGCCGCTACCACAGCTTCTGTGACGGCAAAGAGTACTGTGCTGACTCCCACACTAGCAGGAAATACACCACTTAGGATCGACTCGTATCTATTGTACATTGCACCATCATCGTCAACGATACAAGGGACTGGAGAGAACTTCATTTCCTTAACCCAGTTCTTGAACACAAACTTTGCAGTAGCAATTGCCTCAATAGCGTTCTCAAGCTCCTGCTTGAGCTCTTCAGGCTGCTTGATCACTGACGCTTCTGACCTGCAGGAGACGTCCGAAAACTTAAAATCGCTCCACTCGGCTCCTCCCACTTGGGCAGCCTCGTAGAACGCCTTAACAATCGCATTTGAGCTCTGAAACACCGACGGCGCCATTTCTGAGCTGTTTTTCATATCATTTGCTGTTGCAGTCGAATTGAGGCTAATGCTGCTTGGAACTGAGGCTTCGGCGAGGTCAGTCAACAGGACGAGTCCGTCAATTAGCGGCAAAAGTGGCAACATCTCTGGACCGTCAGTCACTTGCATTGCACAACCAGCTTCTCCCAGTCGCAGTAGCGCATCTATCTCCTGCAGTGAAGAAGGATAGTCTACCAATAGATACATACGAGCATGCGTCGGTTCTAGCTCTGCGTGTCTCTCTCTACTCTTCTCTAAGTCAGCCACTTTGTTGTCCAAATGACGCTCCTCATCGTCATTGATCGCATCCATCTCCTGCTGATGAGAGACAAACGCGCGTTTGTCTTGGCTCACGAGTTGCTGAAAAGCCTGTGCCAACAGTACTGGCGTCACTGCAACCAATGCCGCTTCTTTATTCGCGTCGTCGACTTGTGCCATTGCAGCTGCACCTCGATCTAGCGCTGTCTCCTCGCGTTGCTTGAACGCGTCCAGCTCCGCTCGACTCACGACGCGATACGAGCACCTTCTCTGCCAATTTGTAGTAGCGCCATCCAGTCTCACTCGATTTACCACCTCTTGCTTAGCTTGCACTGCCTCCTCTGCGCTACTACTAATCAACGCCACCGCATGGAAACCCCACCGCATCGCGTCGTTTGAAGATCAGTGGAAATAGCGCACTTAAATCCGACGCACTTGAGCACTACAGATCTCTCAACAGAGCCGCGTCACAAATGACTTTGCTCTAGGACTGATTCGTCTTCAGTCAAGGACAACAATGTGGTGGCACAATGGACAATGAAATTGCTCGTTCAATGACGGAGCGGCCAGATCGGGAGTGAACCAATTTGATATTTCTTTGAGCCAAAATGTGTCTACAGCAAGTCTTTTTTCCACTTTGCCACAAGTTGCGTAGCAGCCTTTGCCACCGAGGGCGTCGCGTGTTTACGCAGCTTGTTAATAGTGCGACCGACACCCGTGCTCTTGAGGATATCAACAGTGAGCATCATATCTGCGAGGGTACTCAAAACATGAGTCGCTAATGCGGCCGAAACGCTCTTCACGTTGCCATTCTGATCCAAGAGACCTTGTAAAAAGCCAATGCGCGTTGCTAAATCTTCACTCTCGGATGGAGCAGCTGCTGTAGCTGCCGCTACCTCTGAAACGATATCAGTATCCTCAGTATCGTTGCCACTGTCCTTGACGTCTTCCACGGACGAATTCTGCAAAATCAACGACCAAATCAACACATTAGAATTCAAATGGCACTTGTCACGATACCAACATCGTATTTCTCACATCGATGGCTCCAATATCCGCGTTCAAATGTAATTCTAGCATCGGGGTGGCCTCCGGGAAGGCAGGCGCAAACCCCACTTTCCGAGGCTCACACAGTGCCCACAGCGCTTGTATAGTTGAGAAATACCGCAGATCGGCGTCGTTTTGTGCTGATTCAGTCATCCAAGACCCATCATCGTGCTGAGTGAGCAATAAGAAAGCCATTCCTCGACGCATTTGGACGAGATTGCTCGAGCCTTCGAAGCACCGCAAAGCCTGCGTTCAAATTGGAGTATGTTAGTGGCAACAAATGCTACAACAGTTGCAGTCTACTCACCCGTAAAGTCTCTCCGAGCAAGGCCACATCTTGTCGTGCGATAAGATACGCAACATGATAGCGCAAGAAAAAGTATTCGTGAGGAAGGAGGTCCTGCAGACGGAACATATGAAGGCTGAGATTGGAAACGACACGGCCAACGTCAAGCTCCTTACCGTCTCACAGCGCAGCTTTCCATGGTTTGTAAGTACAAATATCAGGGTAGTGACGAAGTGCACTTGGTCTTCGTATTCGTGGGGTGACAGATTATCAGGACCCTTGTATGGATACACTGACAGCAGGTGTTGGAGCAGCTGCGGCAAAGTATATCCAATTGAGATTCCGAGCCCGTGCGAGTGCTGCCACAGAACTAGAGCTCTCGTCAGTTGCTCGTATATCGAGGCTCCACTTTGATCAGTCGGCGGTGGTAAGCCTTCTGCGGGATTCCACCCTAGAAGCTCCTACAGATCAACAGCAAAGTGCCGATTGCATTAGTTCCTAGTCGATTCGCTTGTCTTTGATACACGCACTTTAGTCTCTTACCTTGGGGCCATAGACAGCAGGCGATCGGTCGCAAAAGTCCAATAGTTCGACGCGTCTTGCGTGAGAAATTCCGAGACGTTCTACCAAGTAAACAGCTCGAATCGCATCGACAAGCTGTGTAGGTGTAGGTACAGAGCCTGAAGCCCACTCTGCGTGTCGATCTTCCTTTAGCCACAGAGCACCCATGAGTCGAGCATAGAGCGTTGCCAGTCGTAGCACTTCACCTTCCTCTACCGCCTGCAGATCGTAGAGGGATTGGATCGCGTGCAGACCCCAGCATGGAAAGGTCGTGGAGGACTCACGCAGCATCTGGTAGACTCGGTGAAGCCCCTTGATGATGCTCTCGCGTCTCATGGCTATTTTCCAAGGCTCCGGGGCCACTCGCTTGGACACTTTCTTGGCCTTGAGTTTGCGCAATTCCTGGTGCATCAGCCGCTTGAGCACGTCCTTGTGGGTTGTCAGACTCACGCGTACTTCCTTCTCCACCGCCTGCCGCACGAGCTTTGTCGTGAGCTTGGCTACGTCGTGGGACGCGATCACTCCCGCAATGGCCGTCGCGATCTTGGCTTCCAGCTCTTTGGAGATCGTGCGCGGGTTCGAGATGAGGGACGAGCCTGAAGACGTCATCTTGGTATACATGCCTCCCGCCATGGTATTCAACAGCAAGGATTCGTAGAGCTCTTGTGTTCACTCCAGCCTTTGCACAAACGTAAGAAATTAATTAACTTTTGAACCTTGGAGTGTAGAAACAGTGTATTATCGGAAAAACAATGAGTACTTTACTATACTTTTCTGCACCATTTTAGTCTTTTGACACAACACGGACTCGTCTCAAAAGTCAACTTCAGAAGCAGATGGTGATCAATGCTGGCGTGACAATTCGTGAGCACATTTGGAGGTCTGAGAAGCGATATCATCAAGAAGGAAAAGGAGAAGAAAGGAGCCTTCGTGAAAGCTATTGTGTGTGCGTACAAGAGTACCGACGAGACGGACTTGATGAAAGCATTACAGACGCGCGACATTCTAACGCCAGATGGCGCAGTGGATCCCGTTGGCAGACCGTATCCAAGAAAAGGGTCCGGTGCTCTACGTTCGACTCTTGTGAAAGTTCCAATGCGCGATGGAGAAGAGGATAGCGGAGGTGCTTAACGAGAAGGGAGTCTGGACGCTCTCGCTGTTTTTGTGTCCACAATGTACACGAGAGCGCACACCAAGCTCAATGCGACTACTCTGCATGGTTTCTATGCGCGTATGAAGAAGCAAGTGAGGGCTACAAGTGAAATCTCTTTGCCGTATCTCTGTCGTCGAATCACTCCAGGAGAACAAATGGACTGTAATGCGCCACGCCTTTGAGCTTTCTCAGCTTGAGACCATAAGTCCGAGGATGTGGTGTTTCCAGGCTGAGTTCTTGAAGCTTTTGTGGAAAGTACGAACACGCTAGTTGCCTCTTTGCCAATCAAGTAACAAGCGACGGATACGGTGCGTCAATTTCGCTATTACGACCGCAAGCGGAGAACGAGAAAAGATCCGATCCTGATTACGTGTCAGACGCAGTCATAGGACCAGATTCCATGATGCGGACAATGTGAGAGAGATCGGTATATATCCTGACAAGGAAGAGAACGTGCGAGGGTGCGGCGATAGCGGAAGCTGAAAAATGCTTTGGAGTACGTGCGACGCTAAACGCCGGATCAAGGATAATATTTCATGTTATTTGAGAATAATTCGATTTCTAAGAGGTAGAAACATAGTTTTTAAGGTGTCCTCTCCTCCTCACGTCACAAGCGCAAGATGTTAACCCGCGCAATTCGATCGTTTGCGCCGTTGCGTGCCGCGAGCTGCCGCTTCATCGGCGGACTCGCTGCTGACGCGTCTGCACCCACTGTATCTGAGAAAGTGTACGTTCTGTTTATGTATGGCCCTTATCAGTAGCTTGGACATTCTGACGGTCTTGTTGCTCTCGGTAGGGTGAATGTGGTGCTTGTGGACTACGAAGGCAACCGCCACGTGGTCAAGGGACGTACGGGTCAGACATTGCGTCAAGCTTGTGAGGCAAACGGCGTCAACTACGTCAAGGACGATTCAATGGGCGGTGGCGGCGTGTACGACGCCCGACGCGCAGATTTCTACACCGAGTCGCTTTTCGGCGAGGGCTCCACGTCTCCACAGTCACACGTCGTGGTCTCGAACGAGTGGATCGCTAAGCTGCCACCCGCCAACAAACAGGAGCGTCACATCATTGACACGTACGTCCCGGCTGAAGATCGCTCCGCTAATTCTCGTTTGGGCACGGAAATTGTGCTGCAGACGGAACTGAATGGCTTGGTGGTGGCTGTGCCGGAGGCGCCACCCGTTGACGAGTACGATTACGAGCACGAGTACGATGAGGATGATTACGAATCGTACGACGATGAGCAGCAGCAGGCGTAAAGAGCAGGAAAAAGCGGCATCAGCAAGCCAAAGGAGATATCGTTCTTGACGAGTTTTTGGCTTATGGGATGACGATGGAGCAAAGTTGAGTAAGGATGATACCGTCAAGCTTCGTCGTTGTAAGAAAATGAAGAAACGTGCAAGGTAGAAACGCATTTGAATTGTTGGCCATGTCTAATCTTTCAACTTCTTCTGCGCCGCATTTTTCTTCTCAATCTCTACCTTTGCGCGATGTTTGATATCTCGACGCTTTTTTACAGTATCCGAGTCATCATGCACGTCGCACGTCACTGAAAATCCCGAGTAGTTGAGACCTTCGTTGTCACTGTGGTCCGTGCTATCGCCAGCGTCTGCATCATCGTCGAAGTCGCCTTCTTGCTCATCATCGTTAACCTCAGTGTCCACGTAGGGGTTCATCTGGCGTTTCTCAGTACGCGAGACACGGATATTGTAGCGCATCTTGTCGACGTCGCTGCGCGTGTCTGGCCGCAAGTTCGTCGAGTCACCGAGCTGTCCTGTCAAAGTCATTATGCGAGTGCTGTTCTTGTGGCGGAATGTGGGACTGGGTGCTGCTTGCAGGTGAGCTTCGTCGCCAAGCACAATGCGAACCACTTTTTCGATCGAGTCTGCAAGTTCCACCGCATTCGGCTGCTTGGTGGCGGTCATTCCCAACAGGTGCGCAATATGCAAAAGTCCCAGTTGCAATCGCTCCTGCAAGGACCGCATCCGCGCAACACGCTCCTTCTTCTTCTCTTTAGCCGCATTTGCCTCAGCCAACTGCTTCTCGAGCATCTTTACATTGACGCTTGCTTTACAAGCAGCAGCAGCATCGCCGTCTCCGTCCAAATCGGCCGCGTCATCTTCTACCAAACCTTCCACCTTCCCGCTAAAGCTTCCGCTTAGCTTGAGATTCACAAATTGAGTCTGAAGATGCTCCAGTTTTTCGCGGTATTCAAGCACACGTTGTTCCGCCTGCTCTTCCTCCTCTTGCAGCTGAACCGCGTGATCAAGTTGGTTTTGCCAGCAAAGTACCGCCTCTTCGGGTTTGTTGATGCCTACCTGTCGGAGTGCTCCCAATATGCCGTCATCCTTGTACGCACTGCCCACGTACAATTGCAAATTTTCCGCATTTTTCTGCCGGGCCAGCGATGTTTCCTTCATATGGATTAGCTTGTCCTTTGCACGGAGGAAGTTAGAGTCGGGATGTATTGCATCATCTCGTTCGGTGGCACGGTTCATGGCGTCACCTGATTGCAGTGTTGTCTTCTTTTGTGGAGAGACCGAGGGGGTGGACCTCATTGCGCTTTGGCCACTAGCTTTCGCGGACATACTGGCATAGTAGAATCGACGATCAAGCTCCTGTCGCCACCTCAGCCGTGACAACGCTTCCTGGTGAATGAAAGCTTTGTCTTGTGTCACCTGCACTAGTTTTGGTACGTCCAGACTTGCAAGCCGCTTTTCATACGAAATCACGTGCGTCTTCTGCTGCATCTCTACGATTTCACGCTTTAGCTTCGCTACACTTGCCTCAGCAGTTTCGATTGTGTTGGGGTCACGAGCAGGATTGAGCTCGCAATACCGCAGGATTAGCTTGTAGTATTCACTGCGCTGGCGTCCGAGGTTAGCTTCCTCCGTCACCTTCCGAATGTTCTCGAGCAGATCGTCGATGTGTGTGGCATTACGGCCCGCGGCATTGACTTCCTTTTTGGCATCCGTCACACGAGATTCAAGCACTTTGAGCGCTTCGTTCTGCTCACGCGCAGCGAATTTCAACTTGTCGTACTTCATCCGGAGCTCCATCAATTGGCTCTACATACAAAGCAACAAAACATGCGTATTAGACATGCAGCAGTCTACTAGTTGACGCACAATGAAACAAACCTCCAATGATTCCTCACTCATCTCTGCTGACAAGAATTCGAATGCTCCCATTTCGGTATCAGCGCTCTCTGGTCCAGGAGTAGACAAAGCCTTGTGGGGCAACCGGCGCTTCGTTAAGACCACCGTTTTCTTCGGTTTGTCCATTTCTTTGGGCAATGCGACACCTTCCGAGATTTGAGGCATGGTCTTAGTACCAGTCCCTTTCTTGCTTGACAACTGAGGCGATTGATCTCCATGTCTGCTTAGGCCAGCAGGACCAGCGGACACTTTTGTCGAGGCAGTGCTGGAGTCACTATTTGATGCGTTTCGACTGGAGACAACACTACGGAAGACACGGCTCTCAAATGCAGTCCCAATGAGGGGAAATTGGGTCCAAATCCATCTCCGAACGTAGCATCCATCGTCTTGGTGAATAACGAGAGCATCAATTTCCTTCTTGACTCGTTCGGCCTCACTCTCAGTTAAACTTGATATCGAAAAGCTGCCGAGGCTAGAGAGGAATTCCTGAAGCTGAGGAGGTTTGGGACGATTCAGCACAAGGTTGACGACACGAGGCTCCACAAACTTCTGCCACGCCCGCAGGAAGTCAGTAATAGTAAGGACAATTGACAGCAGTTGCTCTGCGCTAGGCATTTCCTGGGTGATGTATTCATCCAGCGAGCGGATAAAGTCATCCACCGGATCATGCATGGTGTAATTTGATGACAAGACCCTCCAGTAGAAGAGATACTCTTGCCGATTTCGCTCGCTCCACCACAGCTGAAACATTCTCATACTAACCAGAGCACTCTGCAGTACGCTCCACATCGAGCAGCGCTCCAGCTGCACTGGTAGTTCGTCGACGCGGCGCTGACACACTTCCATCGCTTCAAAATACACAGCAAGCTCGCGATAGTAACAAGCACGAAGCTGGTCATCGTGTAGAAAGCCATATCGCGTAAGGAGTCTCAAGTAGTTATGGCTGAAATCGTAGAGAACAACTGCCTCGCCATCGCTTTCTTGGTTGCTCTTCCCTTTGCTGAGATGGGCAGTCGCCATAGCAGTACTTTGCATTGGACTATGGTGGAATCGAGAGGCTGAACCGCAGTCGTATCTATGGATTGTCATCAAGTGAGGCTTAAGGAGAGTCAAGAGCTGCTGACAGACACTGTGCGGGACGCTGTCACCCAATAGCCGTACGAAATCATTTTCGGATAGCCCGTAACGACACACTGCGATAAGTGACAGCGTATGTCGAACCAGAAGTGCGCGCTGCTCAATCATGGTCTGAATGCTTTCAATGCTCCCATGATTGGTGGGATCTGCGGGCGCATTAGTTTTCACGAATACGCTACTTTTGTCGATACAATTGGGCACTCCACTAGGCACGGGTCTACGTTTGCCACCTTTCACTTCGGCAGCACTTTGGTCTTTCATTACCAAAAGCGCTCTAGGATTTGACGCAGCAGTCTTGAGCAATTTCGTGCGTTCACGAAGCTCAGCAAATAAATCTTTCAGCAGAATAGTGTTCCACTGCTTCATCAGAAGTTCGTAGACCGTGTTTAGCTCATTGCTCGCGCCGGCTTCCTCTAGCCATTGCCGGCGTTGATCACTTTCGCTCGTCTCAAAAAGCTCGAGGCCATTGAGCAAAAGTCGCACATACAGTGGGCTGGAGCTTCCATGTCCGGCCACGATGAGTTGTTTTTCGTCAGGGGTAAGCTCTCGAGAGAACTTGCGTTCGTACATCTGCATCAGGAAACTTCAATATCTACGACGTTGTCAAGATGTGATAAGCACAGTCACTTACCTCCAGAATGTTCATACAAGATATTTCGTCAAGTGGCTCTGCTAGCATAAAAATCGCGTTGCGGCGGCGCAGCTCTCGGATTGCGTGAGATTCATTGGCTTGCGATGGCAATGCTGCATCGTAAACTAGATCACCACTAAGCGTGTCGTGAGAGCATGATTTAACAGAAAAGTCAAGTGCAGATGTATCTGACGTACTCGTTGTCATATACGGGCTGTTGACGCACAAAGTCCTGGCAACTACGTAGAGGCTGATGCAAAGTCTGTGTCGTCGAAACGATGATTCGAACTCCGACTGGGAAGGTATTTGGAAGCCAACTCAAAGAATCGCCACCATCTTCAGACCTCACACAGTCGATACCATCTAAGACCAGAATAATGCTACACAGCGCATATTGTCATTATCACCACGATAAGATACATACGAGCAGAGACGGTCGTACCGCTTGAAGGCTTGTCTTGCCGTGTGCTCGCTTTTACCGACTGCGGCCTTCAAACACCGACTGAAAGAGAATTTCAGCTTCTCTTCTTCATGCTCATGGGGAAGCTCAAAGTCACGCAAGCTGTAAGTGGTCTTCAGCTGGTTCATAAACCGGAACAAAAACAACGCGAGCTTCACGCTATCGTAGGAGCAGCCACAGTAGTGTTCATATATAAGCTCCCGGTCACCTTTGATCGAACGACGCCGCTGCTCTGCCCAATTTGCAAGCAGTGCTGACTTGCCGTCTCCAGGTTGTCCAACTACCACCAGCAAAGCCGATTGAGCTTCGCGGTCCCATTGACAATGATCGTCTAACATGTAAAAGTAATGACTTGTCGGCACGTAGACAAAGTCTTCTTTTCGACTGAACCAAGTCAAATTATAAGTCATGACGTGATTGAATCGAGCAAGATACAATCGAGTCTCCCCACCTTCTGGCAAAAGCACGATGAGTTGCTGTCTCGCGGCTCACAATTGTGCTTTCCACTCGAGGAGGAGATGAAAAGCCATCGTCTTCAAGCGGAGCCAATCCGTTTTCCAATCGCAACAAAGTGTGCGCACTCCCTTTCGACGACATCTTCATGGTGCAACAGCCTTTTCCTCACTCGACGTTAAGTTGCACACCCATCCGCTGAAACTCCTTGATGAGAGTCGCCTACTTAAGAACAACATTAGGTTTCAAAGACGAGAAAATCTAACGTGGTTAGGTATAATAGCAACCTCAATAGATTTCGCGTCTATTGCCTTAACGCCCAATGGCGCTTCTTCGTGCTCACTTGAAGGCTGCAGTGTACGTCGCGATAGCACGTGGGAAAGACCAGCGCATGTTCGGGACTTGACCGTCGATTCCACTTTGATAAGATGCAAGAAACTATTGCTCTGGTGCACCCATTCGCCGCAAAGTTGCTAATCGAACTTTTTCACGTCGATCAGCCAGTGTTGACGACTCTGACGCTGGTTTTTCTTCCGTGCTACCAGCACTTTGGGCAGAACCTGGTATCGAATGCCTTAGTCGACGTTGAAATCGATACAAAAGCTAGCAACGCACCTGCAAATGGCGTATAAACAAAATGGGAGCGCCGTGGGGCTGTGGTTGTGATCCGCGATAGCGTATTGGGATCGCCTACTGGTGCTTGGTCCATCAAGTCGGTCGGCACGAGGCAACTAAGGAATGAGCCGAAATAGGCCATGCGGTTCACGTAGGCAGGAACAGACCTCCCTAGCAAGAGCTGGCACAGCGCATCTGCGTACGTGTTGCAGTTTCTGGTGAACAAATTGTAAGCGTCTCCTTCAAAGTCAGAGCGGAGACTATAGGCCAGTTGATGGGCTTCTTGGAAACTTCCTTTGAAGAACCCCATGTTGATCGACTCTCGAAATTTAGCGCCTAGGAATATGACGTCGTGGTCAGTCAGTTCTTTGAATAAGTAATCGACGTAAGTTTCCATACCAGGCACTTGTCTGGGATTTGAAGAGAAAATGCCAGCACCACTCGCATACGAGAATTCCTCTCCGGCGATCTCGACGCCACTGTGGAAGATGCCAAGACCCAACGCTGCAATGTTCAATGAGACAATTATAATTCAATCATGTAGTCATAACGCAGATGCAAACGTAATATCACGCACGTGCGATGTACTCGTTGACGTCCACGAGATCGTAGATATTGAGCGTCACGACAGTGCGGGGGGCCATGAGTAAAGTAAAGAAGAAGGAAATGAAGTTAAAGGTAAATATTGCGACAGAACTCGAAATATTAGGTTGAAGAAAACTTCAACTTGGACTCTTTCTTAATGGCTTCCTTCCTGGCTTTCCAGGTGCTCCCTCGTCCGCCACGATGCATGACGAGCTC
This sequence comes from Pseudoperonospora humuli, assembly GCA_003991265.1. Classification (NCBI taxonomy): domain Eukaryota; phylum Oomycota; class Peronosporomycetes; order Peronosporales; family Peronosporaceae; genus Pseudoperonospora; species Pseudoperonospora humuli. The sequence continues at coordinate 4,285 of NQFO01005343.1, read as the reverse complement.
CAGTTCCTGTTCTAAATCGTTGCTACGAGCGTCGAATCGCTCCAGATCTGCCAATGTGATCCACTCGAATAACGGCACGATGCTTAAGGTACTAGGAGCCATAAGCGTTGCAATCACTTGTCGTGCGAATCTTACGGCACTCTGAGGAGTTGGGAAACATTGATAGACGTGCACGACAATAGCCTCAATGCATGTGACTTCCACTGACTGAACTGAGACGCTGATGCATGCAAAGCGCTGACCCGTGGCTTGTGGCAGATCTGCAGCACTAAACGCAGCATTGGCGCTGGCAGCTTCAACGCTCGGGAAGTTTTCGAGGGCCATTGTCATTTCGTCTTCCTTGTAAATAGCAAAGCGACTGCAGTCTTGACCCCTTAACAGTCCTGCAGTCGTTTCGACAGCGCAGATATGTCGGAACAAGTTGAGCGCGTCGTCAATGTCGCGGAATTTGCCAAAGATACGGAATCGCGTGAACTCCATGTGGCTTGCTACAGCATTTACAGCTACGGCTACTTTGCGAGGCTGGTCAGCTCGAGACTTTGCCGATCTCGGCAGTTTGCTTGAAGACGACGAAATGGACATCCCCCTAGACACTGGACGAGCCGTCTGCTCCTTCATGAACCCCAAGACGGCAAAAGGCTGACAAACACCATGCACCGGATCCCAAATTGTAGCTGCCGTTGCTATGCTACTAGTAGAAGCTCCACCCGAGCCAGTCTTGATTGCGTTGAGGACACTGTCGACTTTCTCTGCACGGATCCGTCCACAACGGCGCAAGTCGCTACGATGCTCCTTCAAAATTGGCACTTCCTCACTTGCTGCTGCTCTGATTGGAGACACTGCGGGAAGCAGAACTTGAGCATTCTTCTTGTTTGCACGACGACGTGGAGATCTACTGGAATCAGCGACAATGAATTGTGGTTCCAGTAGAGCGGGTGTTGTAGACTCGTCCTGAACTAGGGGAGGCAGCTTTACCCGTTTACCTCCTCGCTTTGACGTCAGCGCAAGTGCTATCGACGACGGCATTCTTTCCTGCCGAATCCTCGAAGAAGAGCAACTGCCATTCACATTCAAATCCTTGCTTCGACTTTTGACGGAACTCTTCCCGTGAGAGCTAGTGTGGTCGCTACTTGGAGCTTCTTCAGTTCTCGGTAAATTGTTGTCGCCACCGTTGGTATCTTGCTGGGATTCGTTGATGCTTCCGCTTGTTTGATGAACTGCTCCAGACGTTAACCTCTTAGTAGCCCCTCTATGACGCTCAAGCATGAGAGAGCCAGGATCGACCAGAGTTTGAACGTTGTTAAGGGGAAACAGTGGAGCAGATTGAAATTTTTCTAGCGAATCACTATGATGAAGGAGTATGTCGAAACGCTCTCTAATGGGTTGATGCGGGTTTTCTGTCATGACGCGAGTAATGAAAGACTTCTTGTATCTTTCCCATGCCACAGATTTGACAGCACGACTTTGAATGGATTCTTGAATGTATCCATTTGACGAGCGCTGTAAACTTGCCCGAGCCTCTGCTGACATGAGATGGAATATGTCAAAACGTGAAAGTATGAGAACTTTTATCGGTGATTCCGCTAAGATGGAGTACTCGCGGACGAAAATGTCGTTGAACTTTCCTGCTGAGGCTCTGTGGACAGTAGCGAAAGTTAGCGTCAATACTTGGTGATCACAAAAGAGACCACAAAAACGCCTTACTCTGCACAGCCCAAGACGGAGTTCGGACCATATCTCTCCAGCTCGTAGATCTGGCGCGCACTAGTGATAGGATGCTTGCCTTCGTGGATAATTCGGCACTCACCTCGAGTTATGATGAAGAGCTCGCTTGCTCGTGATCCCTATCAGCGCCACATATGTGTCAGCTGGCAACATCCTGCAACAAAAATTATTCCAGAGTTCAAGATACCTGCTTGCAGACCTCGCCTTGATAAGGGAAGTATTTTTCCGTCATGACCGAGCACATGCCCTCGATGGTGTTGTCGTCCCACTCGGGGCCAATGAAGTACGGGTTACTACGCAACATTTGCGCGTATTGCGCATGGTACTCGTTCTGGTACTTCTTGATCAACGGCTCGTAATCGTCGCGGCCCAGAACAAGCAACTCGCAGAACTCGGTACACAGCACTGTGGCACGACGGACACCATTAATTTGGGAAAGTGCTAGCTCGCCAAAGTAATCGCCTTCGCTGAGCCTTGACACGACATTATCTTTTGTCTCTTCGAAGCGATTCTTTGCACGGACAGATACTTCCACACAGCCCGTGAAGATGATGTAAAAATGTCGCCCAACCTGGCCTTCAGCAAAAAGGACAGTATTGGTGACAGCGCTGACAAGCCACATGACTTTGCAGAGCTGTTTTCGGACTTCAAACGAGAATCGGGAGAAGAACTTGACGCTCTTTAGGTATTCGACGGCAAACTTCAAATCCTTCTCAGATCGCTGAGCAGAGTTTCGCATGAAAATATTGCGCACAATATCTTTGTTGCTGCGGAACCGCTTTGTTACTTCAAGCGTGTTCGAGCTGCTTGAATCATGTGACTCCTTAAGTAGCTCACTGAAAACGACACGATTGATAAAGACCAGCTCTGTTGGGACACTTGAGATCATTACGGAGGCTAAGACACACAAGCAAATTTAAAAAAACCACACGAGGTATCCAGCCACATTGGATAAATCAAGTAGTACCTGAGCGCACATCATCGCTAGAGAGCAAAGCGCGCTCTCCAAAGACATCTCCTGGATTCAAGTATGCTACATGAACACTTTCATTGAGCCGGGCCGAACTGTTGCCTTCCTTTTTCACTACTTCAACTACATTCCAAAACAGCATCAGCAAAGCTCAAGTCGGTACAAACGAAAAACATTTCCCACCTTGGCCAGAATAGACAAGGTAGAAGCTATCGCCATCGTCACCCTTTGCAAAAGACAGCAAAAGTCAGCACAAGTCAGCGTTCGCCTCAGCCAACGCAACTATCGGATCAAAATGCACACCTCGTGAAAGACATACACTCCTTTGTCAGGGTACACTGCAATCTCAATGGATTGATACAGCCTGTCGAGCTGCATAAATGTCCCAAATTGATCAGTCAAGATAATCTACGAACGTGGAAGAGAGATGAACAACATTCACCTTAACTGCAGAGACGCAACAAATACACAGAGACGAAATGAATTGATCAGAGCAGATCCATCACCGAGTCAATCTACATTGCGCACGGACATGAGTCTAAGTTGGAGAAGAATTCTAGTAGCTTGGACGACGCAAACAACGACTTGAGCTGCACGCACAGATCCATTCATCGTGAGATTCTGCACAAGTGAACAATGTGACTGAAATGAACTCACCATATGTATGTCCTCCAATGTTCGCTTCCCCGTTGGCTTGTGCAAAATGGCGCGGCACACTTCCATCTCCGGACTCTTGTGCTTGATAGTGCGTAGAAAAGCGCCGTCGCTGTTCAGCGCTTTTATCTGCGAGGCCAGCGAACTTCGCCGGGCAGGCGGTAAGTCGCCATTCGCAACAGCTTCAACGACACTCTCCTCTTCCTCCATCATGGTAGACAAAAATAAATTCGTAGCGATCTGCCACTTCAACTTTCGGATTACTTTTAGGGAATATAAAAACTATAGACGCACCCGGTTTTTTTCGATTTTCTTTTTCATTTTTTCATTTTTGAAAGTGCTGTTTAAACAGGAGCTTTCATGGCAAAAAAGAAAGCAAACACAGAAAACCGCATGCAAAAAGAGTAAGAATTGAAAGAGAACCGTCAATTTTTCACATTTTGACCCTATGAAAAAGTATAGACGCACTTTGGTAATAATGGTAATAAATGTAGATGATAACGCCCATTCACGTTGCAATTGAAACGCGTGTGTAATAAAGATTACTGGGTTCGTTATCACTTGTTTTCGTGTCGTAATTCTAAGATTTGACAATGCCGAGGGGAAAGAAACTCACCGACCTCGAGATCGGCCAGATCATCGCCTTTAAAAAGCAGCTGATGAGCAACCGCTGCATCGCGCAAGAGCTCAAACGCAGCGAGAAGATTGTGCGCACGTACCTGCGGCAAGCGTCGCAAAAACAACCCAAGAAGCGCGTCGGAAGGCCGTCAAAACTGAAGGTCCGGGACGTGCGCCGAATCTTTCGTCTTGCAACAGTCTCGCAGATGTCGTCCAAGAAGATCGCTGCGCTATTGGAAGAGAAGTCTAAGGAAGATAATCCACACAGCACGTTTACTCTGCACTATACTACGGTGTTGAAGGTTCTCCGCGCATCCA
>NQFO01005342.1:0-113442 GCA_003991265.1 Pseudoperonospora humuli | reverse complement strand
AGTGTCGAATTGCCCAAGATGGGACAGGAAAAGGGTCTAAACATTGAAATGACCTACGATGGGCTGCGTATCGCTCTCTCTCTTGATTAGTCTGCAATGTATAAACTTGACTAGCGCTAATTCTGTAATTGACGCATAAACAATCGATACGTAGTACATTTCGCTATTGTCTTGCTATGATCACACTCAAGAGCGAGATTCCGACCTCTTTACGTCTAGAAAAGCACTTACAATCACGCCATAAATGCTGCGTATAAATCGATGCTTTGACTGCTGTTTGCTTGTCTTTTCCACCCCAAGAACCGACGACCTCATTCATCCGCGAGCTCATCAACAGCTAGATCGAACGTCATGTCCCAAATGGGTGCCTCCGTTAGCTAGGTAAAGGCGACTTGCACGTAGTTGCAATATTCCCCAACTATGAGTGTTGTTACGGCCAAGGTCTTGCATCGTATCAAGAAAAGATCCTGTCACTACAGTCTAATGGATCCAAAGCATCACGCAAAGAAGTATTTCGGTGAACTAGACCTAGTAAGCCACTCCTCAACATTTGATGATTGATTGGGTTTTATGCTTTAGAAAGCTTGATCCACCAAACACAGAGCATCAGGATATTCGTAGGAAAGATCGCACAGCAATGTCGACTGATCTTCAATCTTCAATGGCAATGGAAGGGGCTTTCATGTTCACGCAAAGTGGTCTAGAGACAAAAAGAAAATCGATCGAACAGCAGTAGAATCCTGACCTCAAGACTCTACCAACTTCGCGCTTCCACCCACCATGGCTTTTGTTTCAATCTCGCCAGACGGTGACGAGCTCAGTAAACCAGCCTCGCGCATGATCACGTCAAAATCTTCGATTTCCTTGCTCAAGGCACTGGCGGCACGGAGTGCATGTGCTGACGGTACCGGAAATAGGCGGTGGAAGCACTTGATCAGGTATGGCACAAGCTCCGAACGAATAGCCTGTGTGGGCGCAATTCATACAAGTTATCGGTCAATACTTTCACACACTGTCGAAAATGTGCTTGGCGTATCGCACCTCGATCATTGCACGCACAGAACCGGTCAGCTCCACTGCCCTCGCATTCCTCGAGGTTACGTTGGCTCCATCGATATTGCTTTGCTCAACTGATGTGTGTAGATCAAGCTTGTTCTCCTTAACAAACTCGGCGATTGTAAGCAGCATCGTGCCGATAGCACTCTGGTACTTTTTACTCAAGCGATTCTGCAACGACAAAATTGTGCACAATCTCAGCTCATTCAGCGAAGACAACAGCGCGTTCGTAAACTCAGCCAGTAAAGGAAATGACATCAGACGCCGTGGTGGTGAACCATCTGAAAAGGTAGTTGCCAATGAATGGGACGTGAAAGGAAAGCTGTTGGTACTTCCCTCAGCTGACGAGAGATACGATGCAATCACAATGGGTGTCTTCGAAGATGCTGAGAATGAGGAGCTACCAAGTGCTGACAGTGAGTGCGCGTTGAGATCCTCCTGGAATTCGCGGCAAGCGGATCGCCAGCACTTCGTCATCAAGTGCAGTACGTGATCTTCGAAATGCACAACAAGCACAGCACGAAAATCTACACCGACGCGACCCAGCGAGCCTCCAAAGAACAAACTCTGTTCGACAATTGTCGCAATCGAGCTCAAGTCATCAATCTTCGGCAATTGCCTGACCACACCAAACAATGAGTTGTTGACACCAAGATGGGTTTCGTTCAGCACACGACGACTTCGTACAGCTGTGGCTTTTTCAATAGCACACGTACTTCATGAGAGTATGGATGAAATCTGCAACCGTTGCTGTCGCCCAGCGACACAGCGGAGGATCCACTTTGCCGTCTACATTCTATACAAATGTGCCGAGATGTAAGCAAGAATATAAATACGATACGACGGCACCGCTGTCACGGGACGCACCTCGCTACCAAAGATCGCTGAATATTGAGTAATCATATCGAACCAGCTCGTCCGCTTGATGTCAATAACTCGGACAATCTACACGATGAAAGCCTCAAAAAGTCAGCAGCCACACTTTGTTTACCGATCGAAAGTGAGAGCGCACATATTGGTACGGGTCCGAGGACGAAATGCCTCGGCTCAAGGAAGTGAGCCACACGTTTCTGCAGGCAAGAAACTCCTCCTTAAGTCGTCGCTCGTATTCCAACGATCCAATAGCTGCCACTCCATCTTTCTTCTCCCCAAGAGCATCGAGACGTCGGAGATACGCCACAATACGAACACAAAGTGCCAGTTGCAGGTCCTCGCGCAGCTTCTGCAGTAGTTTCTCACGCATAATGCTAGCCATCCCCGCCACCTCCCGCACCAGACAGTCAATCACCACATTGCGCGACATAGTCGCACTCTCGACAGCCAGGAATGTATCGTAGACGAACAGAATCACGTCCAACGCTGAGTCAAACAACTCGTTGTGGATGCACGCCTCCAGTAGTTGCGGGATCTCCAGTAGCTCCGTCAGCTAGCGTAGACGCGTGACAAGAATTGACATATCAGTCATGGTGTTGAAATCATTTCAGAATCGATTTACCTGCAAATAATGCTCAAAGACGAACTGGATGTCGCCATGCTTGGCCACGACGTCTGCCATCTCCTGCTGGAATTCGGTACAATGTCCTTGTAGTTGTGGAATGATGTCCTCGATGTTGACCGTTTGCTTCTTGAGCTCTACTAGCTGTACGACAAGTTTTTGATAAACAGCTCTTGCATTGCGATCACATTGGAAACAGATTGAGTAAGTGAACGCACATCATCTTTGACAATAGCGGCGCATTGGTTGCTCTGAATGAACACGTGGTAGTTCTTAAGTACGAGGTTGCGCAGCTGTTCTGCTGTATTGTCTGTCTGGATCTGTAGACGCCATGGCTCCTTCTTGAGCTCCTCGAGCGAGCAGGTCTTGAGCGACGCCAGCATTAGCACGACTGATATTGATGGAATACCGGTACTATTCGGTATATGCACGTTTGGTAGACAAATGGCAGCACACGATAAGCTCGCCCAAGCTGTGGGAAATGGAGAAGCTCAGCCCACCGACATACGAACTTGAATGTCTTGAGAACTGCTGGAGATTGTGGTCATCCATGAGCGACTACAGGCCTAGAAACGCAAAGTGAAAACGTATCATAGCGCGATAAGACATCGGGCAGTCCCGGGCAAGAGTGATCAGATCAGTTTGTGAACCCCCCGACGGAGAGTGGAAGTGTCGGAGTCTCAGCAATTGGGCGTCCAATATTCACAACACGTGTAGGCTCTGACTTTGAAATTGGCAAGCACAACGACAGCAGAGACTCAAACGAGTATGAAGACACCAGCCACGTAAGCAGTATTCGAAGTCCGTAGCAGCATGAGATGGATGCACAACGTGTGCAGAGAGCACAACACGGACTCGAGGTCGTTTTCTCATTTCACCGGATACTTGACCTCAGCCAAGAACTTGGTGAACAAATGATGATCAACGCTGGCGTGATGACTCGCGAGCACGTGCAGATGACGTTTGGAAGCCAAGATAGCGATCAGAAAAAGGAGCTGCGAAACATCGCAAAGACAATCATGCAGGCGTGCTCCAGTACCGACGAGACGGACGTGACGGAAGCGTTGCAAATGCGAGACGTTCTCACGCCAGATGGAGCACTTCGTGGGTAAAGCACATTCACAACATGGCTGCACCACGCCTTTGGTATCTCTCAGTTCGAACCAATTGCACGGAGCGTGGGGCCTTCAAGTGCGTACCTTCAAAAGCTAGTTTGAGCACGCTCGTCGCCTCTTTACCTAACAAATATCGAGCGATAGACACGACGCATCAGGTGAGGTGGTCCGATTGGAGACGGAGAGCGGGAAGAAACCCGACAAAAAGTCTTCCGAGAGTCCTGTGCTACTTCCTGGACACGTGCTAGACGTCGTCGTTGGACTAGATCTCGGGATGCGGGCGCTGTGTGCTGCTGCAAAAGAAGTCATTTGTCTAAAGTAAGAGAGGCAGAAATGTAAACGCGCCGTCGACATCGAAAAAGGCTGCTGTCAGACAGAAACCAAATGTATTGCTGTGTTTACGAGAGGCAAACTCATACGTGCACTTGCACATGCACCGCATTCTCTGGTCCTTATTTGAGAGCAATTTGTAGGTCAGGTTTCGTGCTTTTTGAACATGTTCAACGCAGGTTCCCATTCTCTCTTACGTACTTGAAAAACACCATGTAATACTCTACCACGTGATCTGCCATGTGAAATTTCTCCTTTAGATCGCGACGGATAGTTTTAAGATCGCCGTGGTACAATGCTCGATCGAAGTATTGCACAAGGGCTTGATCGCGCTTCTTTAATTTTTCGATGTCCGTGTCGTATGCTCTCAATCGGGGGTCACCCACGTTGCTCAACATTTTTAGCTCTTCGGTAGAAATTATGTCTGTGGCATCGTCCAACATTTCAAGATTTTGGGGAGAAGTTCTGTCTGTAAAAAAAAGCCCTTCTTCCAACTTTTTCAGGTCTGGGTGAAGAGTTCCGTCTGTGGCAGGAACTGCTCTGAACCGAAGCGACTCCAGAGAGCCTTTTACTGCATTGACAAACCTTGTAATGAAGCCACCCCTCTCTTCGGCGGCTTCTGCCGTAAATATGTCACCACCTCGCAAAGACTGCATCTTGTCATCCGGGACAACAACTGGGCCGGACGATGCTGGCTTCGTCTCGGCAGACACGGGCTTGTCTGCCTCACGGAAATCGGCGGTTTCCACTGACACCGCATGGCCCACCAAAGCAACAGCCGTAATCGTGACTAGAAGAGCGAAGGTCTTCGTAATTGGCATGGGAGCTTGTATGTCAAAAGCAGGGAAAAAGCAGCGAGCGATTGACTTGGACGTGGAAGATTTGAGAGAGCACTGAAGATGAATCTTTACGTTGAGGAGCGCAAAATGTGCAATGAAGGGATCAGGATTGGATCAACCCACACCATAATAATCCAGAAAATGGTGCAAAGGATCGCAATTTCTGATCTGGTAGTGAGTTCATCAGAATTTGAGAAGTATTCGCGATCTCTGTACATCTGTGTGAATAGATGTCCCGTCACAGATAATTACTTCATACTAATGCTTAGAAGGCGCCATCTTAGTCCGTAATAACCCACAAACTGAAACAGAATCTAAGAGCACTCAATGCGACCTACTTACAGTAAGCTGCATCCATCGTTTAATTTTATGGTCGCACAAAATCAAGAATCTATCATCTCTACGCAGCCGCTTAAGTTTCTGGATTTTGGTCACCTGCATATGCAAAGCGCAGCAACTGAATTGTCCGGATGTTCATCACTCGACAGCGCAGAAACAATAAGGAATCCAATCATCGATAAAATGCAATCGTCTTGTGGGGGTTGCAGCACGACACTATTGTCGAGTGCCAGAAAAGCTTGGTAAACAGTACACCGACTTTAGTATTTATCCTACGCCACGTCTCCATCTGAATCTGATTCATGGTATGTGCACTGCGTTTGATCGCTTCTAAGAGTAAAAGATTATGATGAGCCGACACGTGACTCCACTGTCAGCTTTGTCCTCTTGAAAGTGTCCTCCTTGATCGTGCCAGCAGACTTAAGTCTGTGTTTGGAGTTCTATCCGTGGCAGCTCTTACAAAAGCTGGCTAGCTTATTTATGTTTGAGTCGTCTCTATTTGCTATGCTTTCAAACAACGTAGGAATATCGTCGTCGGGGCCCTCAGTCTCTTTAAAGATCGCCCTCTAGTCGCGGGTGTTTTTGTGCTTAGCATCTTTGTCGGATTCACATAATGCAGTACATTTATGTGGACCTCATTTCACGCTCTTTTAACTCAGTTAACATGCAACTCCCAAACTCTTCTGCCGCATATGTACTGGCGCCTGAGCTCACGTGGACTGGCGACAAGTTTGAGCGCGACATACGAGTATTTGTTAATGCCGAAGGTCTGATTCAGTCTGTCAGTCACTCGTCGGACGCCTTTGATGGCGACGTTGACGTGCATAAACTCCCAGGTCGAGCCCTACTACCCGGAATGGTGAACGCGCACTCGCACGCGTTTCAGCGAGGTCTGCGTGGCCTTGGCGAGACATATCCGAAAGACTCGGTGCAAAGCAGCTTCTGGACCTGGCGTGAAGAAATGTACAAACTCGTGAGTGGCATGACCGAGCAGCAGATCTACGACCTGACGCATCAGTGCTTCTCGGAAATGCGTGACGCTGGTATCACCAGTGTCGGTGAGTTCCACTACTTTCATCATGGGCGACCAGGTGAGGGTAGAAATGGACACGAATTTGCGTACGACGAGACAGTGCTACGTGCTGCCAAGGATGTTGGTATCCGTATTGTGTTGCTGAACGCATACTACGAGCACGGAGGTTTCCAGCGTGCACCCATGGTAGAGTCGCAAAAGCGCTTCAAGGTGGACTCACATGTGGTGTATTGGAACCAAATGGATGCCCTTCAAAGCACGATAGATAACGTCCCTACCCAATCGCTTGGTGTAGTTGCTCACTCGATGCGCGCTGTGGAGGTGCCTGATATCGTCAAGCTACACGAGGAATCTGTGCGTCGTGGTTTAGTTTTTCACATTCATCTTGAAGAACAAACAAAAGAAGTGAACGACTGCAAGGCTGCGCATAACGGAGAGACACCCATGGGCCTTCTTCTCAAAAACTTGAAAATTGACCGGAAGTTTACGGCTGTGCACTGCACGTGGACCAAAGCGGACGAGCTAAGGCAGTTTGTTGAGAAGGAGGGCAATGTATGCATCTGCCCTCTCACTGAGGTACACTAGTATGGGCTTCTTACCTTGTGTACTGGAATATCAATGTTAACTGATGTTTACGTAGGGTAACCTCGGAGATGGCTTCCCGTTTATTGCGAGCTGCTCGGACCGTGTGTGCCTCGGAACGGACTGCAACGCCCGTGTTGACATGTGTGAAGAAATGCGATGGTTGGAGTACGCACACCGACTTCACGAAAGTAGAAGAGGCGTATGTACCGATGCCACGTCCGAAACGGATCTTGCCAAGCTTCTTTTCCGATATGGCACCACGAATGGTGCTGAGTCGCTGAATTTACATGTGGTATGTCACTTGAAACAACCCTTTGTACGCTGTCTTATTGATCACTCACTCATTTCCATTGCTGCAGGGTGAAATCAAGGAGGGATACGCTGCCGACTTTGCTTTAGTCGACATTGAAGAGGAGCAGCTCAAATTTTCGACCCCGTCTTCACTCATGGGCGCGTTCATCTTTGGAACGAATGGCTCCAGTGTAGTGAAGGCGACATCGGTGAACGGAAAGTGGCGTGAAAGGGTTTCAAAAAAGGCTCAGAATGAGACCCCTGCTACGAGTAATACGTCAGTTGTCTCTGATGAGCACCAGGCTCAGATTAAAGCTGCTGCTGCATTGGCTGATGCTAACAGCGATGAAGTCGTGAAGCTTGCGATTGGGCTTAATAGCATCGTTTCTACCTCTGGTGAGGAAGCTACTGTGGGCCATGCAATTGCTGACTGGCTGACTGCTCGGGGTTGGCACGTGTACAAACAAAAGGTTTCCGCTCAATCTGATGCTGTGGTGAAGGCTGACAGGTATGTTGTCATTTCAAACAAATGTGGATCATTCAAAGCAGCCTTTCTAATGTTATGCATGTGTTCAGGTACAACGTGTATGCTACTCGAAGTGAGAGCAAGACCCCACGTCTTCTCTTCAACTCTCACATGGATACTGTACCGCCCTATCTTCCTCCTCGAATCGACAGCACGACACTGTACGGCCGTGGTGCTTGTGATGCGAAGAGTCTGATTGCGGGCCAAATGATAGCAGCGCAGAAACTTGTCGATGCCGGTTTTAGTGATGACGTTCAAGTGTTGTTTGTCGTGTCTGAAGAAACCGACCACAGCGGCATGAAGAAGGCAAACGAGCTGAATGTGAACCCAGCGCATATGATTGTAGGCGAGCCTACTGACCTGAAGATGTCGAAAATGCAGAAGGGCGTTCTCAAAATTCAACTCACGCAGGAAGGTATAGCGGCACACAGTGGTAAGGAACAGATTTGCATGACTTGACACGTGATGGTTACTCACATGAAATGTACTTGAATATCGATGAAATAGGATATCCACACTTGGGCGCCTCAGCCATTGACCCGATGATCGACGTCCTTTACGACTTAAAGAAGGAAAGCTGGCCTTCTACTGAAGAATGTGGCACTACGGACCTCAACATTGGCTTGCTTAACGGGGGACAAGCAGCCAACGCTTTGGCGGAACAATCGTCTGCGATGCTAATGTTTCGATTGGTGACTGATCCTGACGTCATCTATAAGCGCGTAGAGGTAAACGCTTGCATGTATGGCTTGCTGGGTCTTATTCTTGATTGACTGATGTGATGGTAATTACAGGAAATTGTAGCTGGACGCGTGGACATGAAACTTTACACGGCCAACGCTCCAGTGCACCTGACCACCGTGGAGGGCTACGACACTGGCATTGCGTGCTTCAACACGGACATACCTTACTTTAACTTTGATGGTAAGGCCTATCTGGTTGGTGCTGGGAGTATCACGGATGCCCATTGCCCACGCGAGTCCATCCTCCTCGAGGATCTTAAGACACTGGTCGACTATTACTTCACTTTGGGCAAGCGCTTGATTGAGGGTCAATGATAGAAGCGAATGCGCAGTCGTAGACCATCTAATTGACGCGTAGTAAGTTCACGCACTCTGCAGTCAAGCATTTGTCCAGATGTCAGTAGTAGTCAGTACCTTGTCACTAAGAGCCTTCAGGATTGCTCCGCCACTTGTGCCCCAATGTACTTTTGGTATCTGTCAAAGCTTCGCTTAGACTCGAGTGTTTTACATAAATTTCTATCCATTCAAAAATGACAAAGGGCAACCGCTGGGACTCAGACTCGGATTCCGGCGATGAGCGTCCATCTCGACAGAAGAGAAGCTCATCCAATCGCAACCTGTCGACTCGCAATTCGACTGATATCTCTTCTTTCAATCGCGATGAATCTGGTGTCCCAAACCCTTGTATGAGCGAAGCAATTGCAGGTCCAACTGAGCCTCCAAGACACAATTTCTATCTTTTAGGCTGTCGTAGCGTCGATTGCTACGCGCGGATCAGTAAAATCGATGAAGGAACGTATGGTGTCGTATCCAAAGCTCGAGACAAGGAAACAGGCGATGTGGTGGCGCTAAAACAGGTGAAAATGAGCGCCGATGCCAGCCAAGAAGGCTTCCCCATCACGGCACTGCGTGAGACCAACGTATTGCTAGCTTTGGACCACCCAAATATTGTTCAAGTGCGGGAAATGGTAGTAGGATCGACCCCCGACAAGATTTACATGGTCATGGAATACGCTGAAAACGACCTGAAGCACGTGATGCAGACCAAGATGAAGGCTCCGTGGCTACAGTCGGAAGTCAAGTATCTTCTGCACTCGCTGTTGAGTGCTATGGCTTATATGCATGATCGGTGGTATATTCATCGAGACCTCAAGACCAGCAACTTGTTGTACGATTCACGTGGGGTACTGAAGGTCTGTGATTTTGGACTGGCACGCAAGTATGGCTCGCCACTGAGAACGTATACACAGCCGGTTGTGACGTTATGGTATCGTTCTCCTGAGCTACTACTCGGTGCTCGAAAGTACTCGACAGCGGTGGATATGTGGTCGATTGGCTGTATTTTCGCTGAAATGCTGCTGATGAAGCCATTGTTTGCTGGACGTGGAGAATTGGACCAAACAGACCAGATATTCAAGCTGCTAGGAGCACCGAATGAGCACAATTGGCCCGGTGTCGATGAAGACGTGCCTGATGCAAACGTCAGTGTGCGTGGAAAGTGGCCAAAGCAATCTCGACTACGTGATAAGTTTCCACTGGCTGCAACTTTTTCGGGTAGTGGATGTTCGCTGTCGAAAGCAGGATTTGATCTGTTGAGTCAAATGCTAGCTCTTAGTCCACGCAAGCGAATTTCAGCTAAAGACGCATTAGCACACGAGTACTTCCATGAGTCCCCTCCACCAAAGCAGCAAGAGCTAATGCCAACATTTCCCGCATAAAATATGTCTTGACTTTGAGCGCGCTACTTATGACGAATTGCTAAAGAAGGAGCTTTGGCAATCGGTAAACGGAAGTGCACTGACATTTTACCGTATACTTTGCAAGCATACAAATGAACACCTGTTCGAATACGACACCAAAGCTAGTTGCGTGTGTGGCGACTATTAGTTCTCCAGCACGTCAAATGCACGCAACACTTGCTTCAAGGCATAAGTGGTGGATGCACTGCTTCTATCGCTCCTTTCCCTTGCTGAAGACATTCTTAACTCATCGAGATAACGTTTGTTCACTGATAGCTTTCCACAAATTTGCGCTTGTAGACCAAAGTTGACGTTTTCGGCAAGTGGAATAATCGTATCTGCCACGACTCGAAGTGCGCACGTGAGCGGTGGTACAATCTCAATGAACGATAGAAAATCGCTAACTGTATCATCAAAGGACTCTGGTAATTAGCATGAAAAGTGCGAACATATATTGTGCACTCCAAGCGGGGCATCTCCTATTTCGCAGGTCGAGTGCGATCTACATGGTCACATTTTGCTCGAGTTATCCTTACGACATCGCGTCCGTCACTTTACGAGAATTGGCAAAAGGAAGTGTAGTTTAAGCTTCAACAACGCGGTGGGTTCTGTGTGTCGCTGACACAAAGTGCCTCCAGCTTTTCGTACAATTAGCTCCTGAGGAACTTAAAGCTTGCTAGCCGCGTCAATAGCATGACTCTTGGCAAACTCCAGACCCTTGGTCACACTGTCGTGCGGCGAGATATTGTGTTCAATCTGGCCGATTTTGCCACCGGGAAGCACAATCACGTGCGAGCGCTCCACGCGCGTGCCGTCATTGATCGAGCTGCCGAAGTAGGCGATCAGTTGGTGCTTTGGGTCTGACAGGAACGTGTAGTTGTACTTCTGTGACTCCTTCCACTTCAGAAGCTCGGCGGGGGTGTCCGCACCCAGACCATACACGTCAAAACCAGCAGCATTGATCGCCCCCAAGTTGTCGTTATAGCCGCACGCTTGGGTAGTGCAACCTGGCGTGTCTGCCTTCGGGTACATGAAGAAGATGGCGCCGCGTGTTTTGAACAGGTCCTGGACTTTAACTGTCGTGGATGCGTCAGTCTGCAGCTCTACGTCGGTCTTGATGATGTTTCCCTCGGCAAGTTTGTCGCTTTCCTTAACCGACTCTGCATCTTTGGCTGGTTCCTCTTCTTTGGCTGGCTCTTCTTCTTTGGCTGGCTCCTCTCCGACAGCTTCACCGCCATTTTCCTGCACGAACTTGACGGCACGGCTGACGCTGTCCGCAGGGGAGACCTTGGCAGCGATATCGCCAACGATACCACCCTTGATGATGATGACGTGCGAGCGCTGCACCTTGTTACCCGCTAGAGAGCTGCCAAAGTATGAAATGAGTTCGTGCTTGGGGTCGCTCAGTAGGTCAAAGGGTAGACTCTGTTTGGTCTTCCAGCTGCTCAAGACCTTGGGGGAGTCGCCACTCAGCCCATAGACTGCAAAGCCCGCGTTTTTGATGGTTTCAATGCTGTCACGAAAGCCTGCAAGGCGAAGAAGCATATCAAAAGTGAGTTCTCACCAATTTAACAACCTTTCCACTAACTGACAACGCACCACAAGCCTGCTTGGTGCAGCCAGGCGTGTTGGCACGCGGATACATGAAAAAGACGACGCCCTGGTCGCGGAACGTGTCAGCCAGCGCGATCTGCTTCTCCTCTTGGTTCATTAGTGACACCTCTTTTGTCACGGGCTTGCCGACAGCCAAGTCGCTCGCGGCTTTGGGTGTGGTCACCTTCTTAGTCGGGCGGTTGGATGTATCACTGGCAACCCCACGCTTCTGCGGAAGTTCTCCAGCGGGTGATGACCCAGAGGTGCGGCTACGGGTGGACACCATTCTTGTGGATTGGGTGATTGATTGATTGCTTGGCTTTGTCGTGGAGCTTGTCAAATGCTGGTCTCGTTTCGAGATTTTATCAAAGTTGCACGAAGGTAAACTCGTGCTTCAACCGATGGTACGGAGTGGTTCACACAAGATATCCACAATATTGCGCGAAGGATTTGTATGAAATTATTTCATGTGAGTATGTTAAGCGGCAATATGTGACGCTCTTGCTGAACTTCAGCGCGGATCGGCAGTTATTCTAGTGCAACTTCTTTCGGAAGCGCATGCAGGGCGTACAGGGAGTGGAGAGAGTTTTAGTCCGGCACTGCCATTTGATGCTTTTGTTTACTATACAGCCTGCCCCTATACACGACAAGAAGCTGCTAAAGAAGTGGACGCGTGAAGGTGTGGTAATCGCGGTAGATCTATAGCAAATGACGAAGAAATGCGTTGGAGTGTAGATACGCATGGAGGCTTTTAGTACGGCGGTAGCGTTAAGTATTAAGATACACAGACGTGGTCACGAGAAAGTGTCCACCACTGAAAACTTTGGAGGATTCCCGCAGCATGATTGGCAGACAGGCAAGCCTGGATAACCACAGAAGCTCCGACGAGTGGCTTTAGCAATTCGTAAGTCTCCTCCAAAAGATGCTTGTATAGTATTTTACTATCTCTTTTCTCTTCATACTGATTTTCACTATGCATGCATGCTACAACACCGACAAGACAAGAGCGCTGTGGATGCGAAACGTGCCTGCGCCAGATGGTGGATTCTGTGGGTATGGTTGAGGGGGTGAGGTGGTAAGCAAGAAGGGAGTCCGGACGTTTTCGCAGTTTCCTGTCCACGAGGGCAAGACAAAGGATCTACTTTGGCTGGTTTTTACTCGTATCAGAGAGCAAGTCGAGGGCTATAGTTGAAGTATCCCTGGCGTATCGCTGGACGTCGTCTTAAGAGAAGTACTGAACCGTGATGCACCACGCCTTTGATCTCTCTTGGGACATGCAATACGTGATGAGACTAAGAGCGGGTTTCTGAGCCAGCAGAGTATAAGCATTCTAGTCAGCTCTTTGTGAGCTAAATGACAAGCGACGAATACTGTACAGCTCTTCAGTTCTGCTGTTTCAATCAAAGACGGAGAGCGAAAAAGATCCAGCAAAAGGTTTCTAAATACTTGCAAAATGTCGTCATTGGGATCACAGCAATAAAAACAAGAGAGGGACCGCGCAACAGAGCGCTTTATAGCATTCCTCCAGCCCTGTCACACCTTTGTGTTCTCTTCGTCAGCAGCTTTGTATCGTGTGTAGAGAGATAAGGCAATAAACAGACGAAAGCGTCTAGTGAGACTACTCGTCATGAACTCGACCATGTAAATCACCGTCGCGCGCTTCTGCAGCGCCTATTTCAATCCTTGTACTAGATTGCGTACGTGTTTTTTAGTACCATTGCACCCACTGCAGTCCATGGTCAGACACTGCACAAAAGGAAAAGGCGGTAGCATCGAGCAGAAAGAAACACAAACGTGGTAACGAGAAAGTTTTCGCCCAAGACCTTCAAGTTACCCGCAGCGCAGCATGATCACTACACAGGCAATCTGAGCAAAACAAATTAACGAATAGAAGACCAAACAAACACATCAAGTCATAGATGGGACGACCAAAACGTGCTATAGTAGCAAAGCGTCCGAGTCCTTTGCGACTGCATAAGAGCATTCTGATCCTTTGCCTCATTCGACAATCATGACCATCATTGTCTATCTATAAACAACCACTCAAAACTTCCTGGACGAAATCCCCCCATAACGAATACTTTGGCAAACTGCTCTGCTCCAGTAAAATTACGCGCGAGCCAGCCAATCCATTCAAAGTGAGCAGTACTAGACTTACTGCCATGCACCTCCTTGCCGACTCGCAGACGCACTTTGCAGCCGTGTCCGAGGATGGCCGCCTCAAGATTTGGGACGTGGCTAGTGGCTCGTTGCAGCAAGAGCTCAAGGAGCGCGATCACCTGAGCTTCCACTTTACGTGTATGGCGTGGACGCAGAGCACTAGCAAGAGCAAGAAGCGCAATGGTGTTGCGGGCTTGGGAATTGTGGCTCTGGGTGCGAGCAATGGCTCCATTGTGGTGTGGGACTTAGCCACTAGCGAGGTGAAGCACACGCTGCAGACGAATGCCAGTCATGGGGCTGGTGCTGTACAGGCGCTGGCCTTTAATCCGCAAGGCAGTCTACTCTACTCTGGATCCAATGAAAAGTATGTGCTTGAGTGGAGCCTTAGCAACGGCCAAGTAGAGCGCAAATTCCGTTGCGGATCTGGTGGTGCATCAGCCCTTGCGATCTCAGCAGATGGAGAGATTCTGGTGGCTGGAGGCTCCGCGTTGCGAACGTTTGACTTATCATCCGGCAAGAAAAGCCGAAAGTTAGTCTCGGGACTATCGTCAGCAGTCACACAGCTACGGTTTGCTTCAGTAGATGGCGGACTTGAGGCGTCCAGATTTCTGTTTGCGGCGACGGCTGGAGCTCGTTTTGTCAATCTGTACGACTTGGAGCTGACGGAGCATGACGCGCCGGCGCTCACGTTCAGTCTACCAAGTAGCGCTGATAGTCTGTTTGCTTGCGCTTCAGTAGGCGAGGCTGTAACAACTAAGAAGAGTAAGAAGGGGAAGAAGCACAAAAAGGAGAAGAAAGAGAGGCCAAGGGATGTCGTGGATTTACTAGTGGGAGCAACGGCATCCGCGGGAGCAATGTTTCTATGGGCTCACAAGTACGAGCAGGTGAGTGATGTGTCGGAGCTAGCATTAGCTTCCAAGCCGCTGCCACCTACGCTGTCATCGGCTGAGAGCGCCAGCATCCTGATTGCAGAACTGAGTACACAGGGAAACAAGGACGAGAAAACAGAGGTACTAGTAGCGCGTGGCTCGCTTGTCAAGCCTGTGTTTGAGACGATATCTCTTGTGGAGGAGAGTACTCCAAGTCAGTGGAAAAAAGATCTGGAGTTTGCAGAGATCAGTGATGCTCTGTTGCTAACAGCTGAGCGTGCCGAAGCGGCTACGAAGAATGGCAGCAAGCGACTGAAAGTTGGCACTGCTGCTAATGATGAGAAAACTCACGTGCCAACGCTAAGCGAGCGTCGCGGTCTCATCAATTCCATGACTGTTGCGGATGAAACTACTGGTTTTGAGGAGCTGAATGGCGAAGCGGATGAGGAAGAGAACGAACTGACCTTAGCTGAGCGTGTGGAAGCTCTGCGTGAGCGTGTTGAGGGTGACGTGACTGCTGCTCTTAGCCGTGCAGAGCGTGAGGCAGAGACTCCCGAGGACAAAGCTCGAGAGAACAAACCTGATGCCTCTTCGCTTGCTAGTGTGCTTGAACAGGCCCTACAGGCACGTGACAATGCTCTTCTAGAGTACTGTCTGCGCCTGCGCGATGCTAAAATCGTTGGACGAACTGTTGCTCGTGTGTCGGCATCTCGTGTGCTGGCTCTGCTAGAGGTTATTGTTCGTAAGCTTGAACGATCTCCGAACCGCTTTTCGCGCCTCTGTCCGTGGCTGCGTGCCGTCCTGCTGCACCATACGGCATACCTAGTGGCTCAGCCTGATCTTGTGTCTAGTTTATCAGCGCTTTATCAGCTTCTAGAGACAAGGTTGCAGGTGCACGAGCAAATGCAGAAACTTTCTGGTCGCCTGGCGCTTGTTCTGGGCCAGATTCACGTAAACACAAGCGCAAATGCTGAGCAGGAGGAGGAAGAGGAAGTGCGTGCTGCCGTGGTGTACAACGAGGGTTTCGAGGCGGTTAATGAGCATGTTGAGGGTAATGATACCAGTAGCCAAGAGGAAGAGAACGACGACAAAAGCGAAGATGATGGCGTAGAGACTGAGGACGAGTGATAGGATCGGTGGTTGTATTAATACCTCAATAGACCAGAACAGGAAGGCCTTGGTGGAAGTCCCAAGGTTTTACTTGTCATTTGTTTTCATATCGAGGATACGGACGTATCCTATCAACTTGTACCCATGAACTTGTCACCAACATTATGCAGACCACAGCATCTTGATCCAGAAAGATTGCGTACGAGACTTGGCGTCAACAACTTCAAGGATCTACGCTATCATGAAGCTGCCGTTGTTAGCACAGCGCCAATGCAATTCCAATTGTTTGCTTTGAGCAGTGACACGTTGTTTATTATGCCACTAATGGGTCACAAGAAAGCTACTACGGACATGTGCATATCCTTCAACAACATTTACGCCGTGGATCGTGTTGTTCCTACTAATCGGCAACAACGTGGTCTCTTACTGCTACCTACAAGTCAACTCTTTCGCTTGCAATTACGAGAAGGGAATGTGAAAAACATGTCGAACGAGTTGTTCTTTTCAACGTTTGAGCCACAGACTCAGCTCGTTTTTCAGCTTTCTCGGGCTTTGTGCGTGAATTTTCAGGTACGTCTAAGACTTGGCAAGTAAGGGTCATTGTTCCTGCTCATGACGATTGTGTACATGTAGAAACAATTGATTCCACCGCGACAACTTGCTGTCAATCGACCCATATCAATCGAACAACGTTTGGAATTGTCGAGGTTGTTGGAGATGTTTGCAATGGATTTAGTTCGTGCTCGGGGCAATGCCGAGCGTGTCGTTTTACTCAACGAACTCGCTGCTGCTGCCTCCTCCTCCAAGGAACTAAGGCAGCTTTTCTTTGAAGACCGCACACAGATTCAATCGTGCATTGGTCTAGTTGCGTACGTAGTCGACCAGATTTCGTCTCCATTGCGTCAAAGTGAAAGTCTGGAGATGGAAGTGGAGTTTGTCCTCAGTAGCATGCGAGTACTCAGTGCCATGTGCTTCGACATGCAACTACGAGCGAGTTTCTTGGATATTTTAGCTCCAAACAAATTGGTGAGCAACCTCCTTGCTCGTGGAGTAGAGAGCTACGCTTTCGATCGTCAAACTCACGATGACTTTACAACAATGCATCGACAAGTACTACGCGAAGATTTTATGGATGCACAAGCCGCACTTCTTCTCGCGCTTGACTCGATGCAGCAGTATGAAGACTTTCGCTTGCGTTTATATCAACAAAGGCGTGGATTGTTATTCGAGCAATCCACATCCGTCATGCAACAAGTGCTTCAAGCGTCAGCATTGCCACAATGGCTACCAAAATTCTTCAAAAGGGTGTGTATTGCAATATCACGCGCTGCTATCGCAATTGAGCAGAAACATGAGCGCGAGAATGGACAAGCAACTGACAAGAAGAAAAGCAAGGCGAGATGCAAAGAAGCTTTGGATCCACCTCGAGTGCTAGCACTCTGGCGAAATGTAACAATTCTACAACTACTGGTGAAGAATGACGTTGCCTCAGGTACTAGTCAAGTATGTGAAGTGCTCTTGCGGACTCGAAATGACTACATTGAGTAAGTTTGTTTGATTCTATCGGTCAGAAGGGTGAAGAGTTTTCACATTGTTGTTTACCATTTTGATAGCATGTACTTGAAAGCCCCACGCTTCCTGACAGCATTAGATACAAGCGGTGTGCCTCACTTTGAGGATATTGCACTGAAGCTAAGGAGCTTCCTGATGTCACTTCAAAGTCGACCAAAGAGAAGAAAGCATGATGCAGAAACTTGATTCAATGTGGTGCATCAGTGAGTTATGCTATTGCTTGTCCAACGGCGGGGGGTCGTCCGCAAGTAAAAGTACACGAGGAAGGACCTCAGCTAGGTGAGGATTTTGTTTCTGAAGCATGGCAACAATGACTCGAATCTTATCGACACCGTCCTGCGCTCTTTTCAACGCTTCAGTGGCTTGTACCTCATTAGCTGGACCATTGTTCGCACCCCGGCAAAGTGATTCAAAGCGCTTGACCATGCGCAATTTGCGCGATGCAGCGTCAATGTATCGCTGCTTGTTATATAGCGCAGCGTTGATCGCACGCTGAAGAGCTAATCCACGCTCTTCGTCCACTTTGAGCTCAGCAGAAGCTTTCTCGAGTTGATAAGAGACACCTTCGCCCAGCACAAGTTGAGCATGGATACTCTTATCGAGTTTTACGGCATCACGTTCACTTTTGCGTAATTGGTTCTGCAGTGTCGACACTTTAGCTGTAAGAGCTGCAAACGTGAGGTCTGCCTCTTGTTCCTTCTTACTGCGTCCACGCAACGCAATAAGGTCACGCTTGTGGACCGCTTGTTCCATATCTTGCAACATTTGCTCTTGACTACGTTGCAAAGCCTCAAGTCGTAGCCGCATACGATGAATTTCCTTTTCCATACTGCGTGCCTCTGCCTGACCGACTTCAGGGTCAAGTGCAGCTTGAGTCTCTTTCTCAAGCTGAATTTTCTTTTCCCAAAGCATGAGCTGTCGCTCGACCTCCACGACACGGTCTAATAATTCTTGCTTCTCGCCTCGTAATGCAGCAGCACGAGCTTCCATTAGAACGGATGCCGCCTCAAGTTCTCGTAATTCACTGGCAAATTCAAGCTCTAGCGCGTGATTGCCGTTGAGTAGCTCATCGTGACGTGAACCTTGCCGCGAGATCAGTTCATTCAATCGTCCAGTATCGGTGTGAAGTGTTGCAATACCATTTGAGAGTTCACGAAGTTCGCGTTGCATTTCATCGAGTTCATGCTGCAGTCGCAACTGCTTTTGCTCGAGAACACTTGACTTGCTCTTGCGTTCTTGAGTGCGTTCACTCAGCTCTTGTGCCTCACTGGCAGCATGCACAAGAGCTGTTTGCGAGTTGAGCCACTCCTTTTGCGCCGTAATATTTGCTTCTCTTCCAAGCTTGATTTCGCGAGTTAGATTGTTGATCGTGGCCTCCAGCGGTCCAGTGTCGGCATCTTCCATCGCACTCACAAGCTGCTCATACTTTCGGTTCAGACGATCTAGACGCAGCATCTTTTTTTCAATCTCATCGTTTCGCTGACGTATCTCTAGCTCAGCACGCTCCACACGCTGATCATCTCTCTTGAGTTCTTCAACAAGTGCTCGTTGCGTTTCAGTGAGTTGTGCTGTATGGTTTTGCACATTGAGCGCATCGACTCCTACTCGAGCCATCTCATTGCGCAAATTCGACAGCTCAACTTCTTTCTCATGCACACGAGCAACGAGTTGTTGAGTCTCTTTGGTCAAATTGTGGGCTGCCTTGTGCACCGTTGTTTGATCGTTCTTCTCCGACGCGATCTTGTCTTCAAGCAAATGCCGCTCACGCTGAGTTGTCTCCAAGTGCTGCGCTACTTGGACTGCCTCTGTCTCGAGCTTTTTGCTCTCAGCTGTAGCTGCAGAAACCTGAGCCTCGGTCTGTTTGAGAGATTTAGCCAGCAGTTCGTGACGTGCAGCGAGTCTTTCGTGTTCAGCTCGGAGACTTTCCGTCTTTTCTTCCACAAAGCGTAGCTCTGCATTAAAGCGTTCGATGGTAGCAATCAGAGTCTCATGAGCTTGCTGTGCCTTCTCGATCGATATTCTGTAGCCACGTAGCCCAGCACTCAGCGCAAGTTCGTCTTCTCCTGCTTTTGAAATTGCTGCCTGGGTGGCCTGAAGTGCAGTATCACGCTGCTGCATTCCAATGAGAGCGCTCTTCCACTGCTGCAAGAGCTGCTTTTTCTCGAATGCTACTGCCTCCATCTGCGCCGCGGCCTCGCGTAGTGTGTCCTCAGCCGCTTGTGTCTCCATTCGTTGCGTCTTGAGCTGAGCTGCATTGTTCCCCAGCTGATCTTGCATAGTCTTTACTTGTTCACTCAGCCGATCAATGTACAAGTCTTGCTTCACCTTGTCCTTCTCTGCAGCCGTCATTGACTCCTCCGCCTTTTCAGCTGCACGTTGTGTGCGAGCAATTTCACCTTTCATCTCGTCATTATACTTTTCCACTTGACGCAACGTTGCATTCAGCAAATCGAGATCACCCTGCGTCTTGTAGAAATGAGCGCGACGACGTTCCACCGCCAGCTTTTTCTCGCCCGCACTAGCTTTCCACTCGTCAAGATTATCTTCACTTGAAAAGCGTTCATCATGCAGCATTGTAAGTCGACGATGCGCACTCTCAAGCGCTACCTGTAACTGTGCAAGCTGTTGTTGCACGCCGTACAATGCAACACCGACGTCTTCACGAGCCGCCTTCGAGCGGCGGAGCTCCTCTTCCTTCTCACGTAGCTCAAGTGAAATGCGCTCATTGTTGCCCACAAGCTGATCATGCAAAACCTTCTGAATGCGCTGCATACGTTCATGACGACCCATATCGATGATGGTTTGAGTTGGGTCGTTTTCATCCTCATCATCTTCGTCCTCGTCGCTCTCGTCGCTGCTGTCGTCTTCGTCAAAGCTCAACGCATCATTTTCATCCTCTTCTTCCCTCTCTTTCTCATTGCCAATTGCAGGCTCAAAAGGGTCTTTCCCTTGCTCATCGAAGCCCATCGCATCGCCTGTTGTTTGCTGCTGCTCTTCATCGTCCGACATTGGTGACCAAGTGCGTATTTTGCGTCGTTTCATGTGCAAAACCGTTCTCACACGTCACAGACACGCTCTCGAGGATTGGTCAAAAGTAAATTCTAGAAGCATGTCCACACATTTCACAGCCATTCCTAAATTTCAGAGTCACTACTGTACTCGAGTGATGGCCATGAGGCTAAGATCGGTGCTTCTGCACCCGGCGGTGGTCTGCGCTTTGCGCACTCCGGTGCGGAAGTCTGTCGTGAATAGGCGTGGTGTCTCAGCGCTGCTAGAACACTGCGCATCATTCCATAGTACGCGTACCACCATGGAACCCACCGCGAAGCGGGACTTCTATGACGTCCTTGGAGTCTCGAGTGATGCGAGCAAGAACGAGATTAAAAAGAAATACTACCAACTGGCTAAGAAGTATCATCCGGACACTAACAAGGCAGACCCTGATGCAGCTAAAAAGTTCGCGGAAGCCACTGAAGCTTGGGAGATCCTAGGTGATGACGATAAACGCAAGAAGTACGACGCTTATGGCCATGCCGGTGTGGACGAGCAGGCGGGCTTCGGCGATGCTGGTGGCTTTCAAGGACAGGGATTTGAAGACATCTTTGGCGATTTCTTTGGCGGCCAGGGCTTTGGAGGACGCGCACGTCGCAGTTCGAACCAGCCGCAGCGAGGCGCTGATATTCAGGTGGACATCACGCTCAGTTTCATGGAAGCGGTAAAGGGCACGACGCGTGACTTGAACATCACTGCCAAAGTCGAATGTGATACATGTGACGGATCAGGTGCTAAGCCTGGAACCAAGAAGAAAACGTGCTCAACGTGCAATGGATCTGGTGTGCAGATCATGCAGCAGGGTTTCTTTGCAGTGGAGACCCCGTGTCGCCGCTGTCGAGGCGAAGGATCGATCATTGAGTCGCCATGCGGCAAGTGTCACGGTAAAGGTACAGTGAAGAAACCGCGTACTGTGGAGGTGAAGATCCCTGAGGGTGTGGATCAGGGTATGAATCTCCGACTAGCGCACCAGGGTGAGCCTGGTCAACGTGGCGGACCGACGGGACATTTATATGTAGGGATTCACGTGTTACCAGACCCGTTTTTCAAGCGTCGTAAAACGGATGTGCTCGTAGAGGTGCCTATCTCGGTTGCGCAAGCCATCCTAGGAGGTACGATTGTGGTGCCTACCCTAACAGGCGAAGTGGAAATGAAGATTCCGCGTGGAACACAGCCAGACACAGTGTTGCAGATGCGCGGTAAGGGTATCAAGGAACTCAATTCGAATCGCCGCGGCTCGCAACTAGTGAATCTTCAGGTCTACATTCCAAAGTACGTAGCAGAACGAAAAGCGTGTAATTTGGCCGTTGATATTGTGCTCACATTTCTGTGCATTATTCAGGAGCTTGACATCTCGACAGGAAGAGTTGATGAAGGAATTTTTGGAAGAAGAAAACGAGCGCGCGGAAAAGGGTGAAGATCCAGACGACAAACTGCATTCATTCGCCAAGTCAATGCGAGATACCGTCGATCGGATAAAGAGTTTTATTAAGGGCTGCAAGAAGGATTGAAGGGCAAGTGAAGATTGTACAGTGGCCTCAACCTTCCTTTTTGACACTTGTAGTAAGCTTCTAGAGGACCATAAAGAACAAACATGGAGCAAACGCAAGCATATTTGTCATGCAAGCATAGGCTACAATGAACGTTTTCAATTCAGTCATTAGCTGAAGCCTCATGCTGTATGTGTGTGTGACCAACTGCTCGGTCAACTGTTCAGAGGAGGAAGATGTCGTCCTTGGGAAGTTTGAAGATGCGCATGTGCAATCCAGGTACGTCCAACAGCTCATTGATCTGTTGTGTGCACTTCGTGAAATCCTCGCTGGCTAGCCACGTGTCAAAGTCTTTCTTAGACTCCCACTAATACATCATTCACAGCACGTTAAGTTGTGACAACAGCTAGCATGGACTGCTTCCTATAATACCTCCGAGAAGACGACGTATTTGGTGTGATCCTCCACTTGCGCATAAGTATCGACTGAGATGAAACCTGGCTGAGAGCGCACCGTGGCCTTAACATTCTCCATGAGACGCGCCACGCGCGGCTCGTAGCCGCGGCTCATGACGCGCTCGCACAAAACCCTGATGCGACCTGAACTCATGGCGCGTACACTGTGCACGGACCGATGTGATAAAAGTAGGTGTTGCATAGTATGTGCACCACATCATATAAAGTCTAGATCATTTGCATACGTGTCTTGACAGTACCAACGGTAATACGAGAGCGACCACCATGGACAAGTATGAGGCAGCGCGTTTAGTTACCAGCCCGCATAGGCTAGGATGCGTGGAATAGTAACACCTAGAACTGATAACTCTGCGGTGTCTGCGTGCGTTTTGCAGCGGTGAGATGGATGCGGCGCTGATGATTTTTGTGAACTGCTTGGGAGCGGCAATTATGATCTCTGTGGTGGGTTTCCACTATCTCACGGCCAAGCCCAAGGATGCCGAGATGTAGCGACAAGTATGATGAAGGTGTGTGGCTGTGCTGCTTTTCCAGGCTATGTAGCTACAGCTTCTCAAGCATTAATTCACCACAATGTCGTAGGTCTATCTCCTACCATGCAGATGCGCAGTCTCTAGTGACAACATACCAGGCACGTGTGGACAAAGGTTGTTTTTCGTGCCTGACGCTTAGATAGCTAGGCAGTCGTGCTCGGTTAAGCTTGTGAAAACGTCAATCAATTCATTTTGCAGAGAAGAGAGATAGCCCACTTGTCTTCCGGCTTCTGCTGAATTTGAGTGCTTATCCTGGGTGGAAACGTTCTCGAGTCCACGTTGTTTCTCTATTCTATGCTTCTACTTTACTCTGTGCCTTCTTTAGCTATGAAAGCCTGGATGTGTTCCTCCCTGCGAGCAATGCTACCATGTTATGGCCGCGCTCACGTCGCGGTCCTGGTGTCATGGATCTATCCATTTACACTACCATCGCGCACTTGTGCAACGCATGTTCATTTCTTTTGCCGGACTAGGCACGTGTCCTTTGGTTGTATCGCTCTTACTTCAGCCGTCAGACGCAACGCACGTCTGGACAATACGCTTCGTCATCGCATCGACCGGCTCAGGGACCATGCGCTTCTGAAACAACTTTCACTGGAGAAACGGCCGATCTGCGCTGAAGTTCAGCAAGAAATGACATTACTCCAGAAGTAATGCAGTCGTTCCAGATACTTCGTGTAGCATGTGGTCTTGAACGACAGCATCTCTGCAAGGATCTTCGGTGAATCGCGTGAAGTGACGTCACAGTCAACATGACACTGAGAAAGCTTGGATTTACGTATCTAGCGCTCTTTTTTCATAACGTGACGCTTCTCTTGATGTGGACGAAGGATCTTTCCTACAACAATCCACAGCACTCACATCCCGAGACCGATGACGTATGGTATGTATTCAGTAAGAATCATTGAACAGTCCCTCAAAAGGCTTCTTATTGAATCTCTTATCGCTCTACATCTTCGATCGAAGCAGCAGAACGGACGCGATGTATCCATCGCCTGTTGCTGGGAGCGACTGGCGTGCTCATACCTTTCCTTCACGGACAGGTACTAAAACTTGCTTTACAATATATCACGCTTTAGACTACCGGTCTAAAATGAAAAATATCAAAGGCGCGCATCATCTTCCACTGATTATGCTAAAATGACTTGGTCGATAGCGACACGCCTGAGATATCAACTGCAGCTCTTTTGATACATGAGTAAAAGTCAAATAATGTGCATCCGTTGGGCTTGATGTGTGTTCTCGTGTACGTCGTGGGTACGGGAAACAGCGAGGGCGCCTGGACTTCGGTACCTCGTTCATCCTTTTCTCTGAAACTTCGCGCGCCTTTATTTCTAACTTTAAGCCATGCCATTATCCTGCATATGGCTGGCCCACGTAGTCCACTGCTCCGTCCACTCGGTTCTACCATGACGTCTCATATCTGCAACGTTCTCGTCACGTTCGTCTCGTCGGTATTACGGCACACTTGTACGTGATAGCTTTAAATACATGATGTATATCGGGCGATCTTTATTTGAATCGTTCGTTTCGTAGAAATGACCTGCAAAAGTATGCTCGTCCTCAGTTTCGAAAGAGAAAGCCTTGTACGAGAAGCCACGGCACGGTCCTAGGCGATACACTGTGCGCAACAGCCGACTACCACACTACCCACCGAAAAGTTCTGTACATAGACTTTCTTGCAATCCATCGAGCCACATCAAATTCAGCGGTGTTTCGTGCGACATAAAGCAATTTGTCACGAGACTGCACAATTGCTAGCTAGGTCCAAGACCAGACGACTTCAATAAAACTATGTGGGGACCGAGCCTCCGATCGCAACGTCTACAGCGCGTGCATGAGACTACCAAGAATTCGTTAAATGTCAACACGCAGGTGGCACTAGCTGCTGGTGTAGCCGCGCCTGCTACCATATATCAAATGGACATTTCCTTCCGCAGTACGCGCAACAAGTGGAGCATTGCAAAGCGCTACTCGGAGTTTCATGCCGTACGCCGCCAGCTACGTAAGTTTGTTAAGATGTACAAGCAACAGAACAGCAGTGAAGGAGGCTACCCAGCCCCGCTGCTAGCCCTGGACATGGCGCTGGAGGCTACTTTTCCGCGCCGCCATTTTCGTTCTGACAACCACTCAATTATCGCCGAGCGCCGAGCAGCCCTTGAGACGTTTGTGCAGTCACTTGTCAAAGTCATCTCAAGCATCCCGATGGCAGCTGATGTTGATACAATGGATGATTCGGCGACTACTGCCGTAGCAAAGCAGCTGCTGGTACTGTATACGATCCTGCGGAACTTCCTCGAGTACCCGGACAAACAGATCGAGAGTGAGTCCAAGTTGAAACTGGCTGTATTGTCGCTAGAGGATGTGGTAGTCAATTCAAGAAGTAACTTGTTGGAGACCGTCGAGGGCGTCAGCAGCAGCGAATGCTGCAGCATTTGTTTGAGTGAGTGGGACGATGAGGAATGCGTCGGTATGAACGTGGTCAAGTTGCCGTGCTTGCACGTCTTCCACGAGGAGTGTCTGCTCGAGTGGCTGCAAGGCACAACGCATTGTCCCATGTGTCGTGAAGATCCTACCACTGCTGCTGCACGATCCAGCCTTGATGATGGTAACTTGCACCACTACCATCATCGCACCAAGGCGGACGAAGCCGCCACCGACCGATACACTATCGGCTAAGCGACGGTATTTTTGATTTAGCACAATGTCAAAGTGATGTACGCTACTTCATTTAGCCACGATAATTTCATACCAAATGCAATCTAATGCTTTGTATGATGCTCAAGCATCTTGATGTTTGTATGGTCCATTCAAGCGCGGGAGCCTCTTGGTGCACAAGACGAGTTTAAGGGGAAAGAATGATGCTCCTGCCGGTGGGTCTACTCTTCTACCCAAAGCATGCTCGCAGCTTCTTTCCGCCCTCTAATACGTAAAATCATATCCGTTGTCTTCTTGCAGGTATTCGAGCGCTTCGCTGAGCTCGGGTGGCAGCCGTTCGTGGAGCCTGCTGAGACTTTTGAATTCTTTTCCGTATCCGGCGTCTTTCGTCGTGCCAATGTGGACACCTCGCTGCATGCTGGACAACACGGCGCCCAAATCATCGTGCAGCGTAGTGCACTATTCGACGTGTGCCTCAAGAGCGGCCTCGCGCACCTGGTGGTGGCTTATATCCGCGCTGAGGGTCCGCAATCGCAGCTCGAGGGTGCCTTGGTTGGTACGAAAAATTACGTGCTTGAAGAGCCAATAGCAGTGCAACAATGGGCGCGTCGTCGTCTGGAAGCTATAGAGCAGAGCGTGAATGAGATGGTGAACGAGCAACAATTTAACGGGCGCGAGTCACCACGCACGCTGAAAATGGAAGCCGTGGAAGAAGAGCTGCGGCATCTTAATGGATTGCGCATGATTTTGATTGCACTAACGGAGAGGCTGAAAGAAGGGTGTCGGCAGGCTGCGTACAGCTCCAATGGCGTGGATGCAGAGGGCAATGTCGTGAATGAGACGGAACTCGTTCGACTAACTACTGCAGGCATTCAAAACTTGTTGCAATTGCTTGCTCGGACTCAGAGTGTGGCGTGTGCTTGCAACTGTATGCTATGGCTTAATGAGAACGAAGTGGCAGCTGAAAGCGAGATGTACAATGCGTTTTACAGCCAGGCGAGATCGCTGCGTGTTACGTACCGTGAGCAGTTTGAGGAAATTTACGGCAACAAATTGTCCTCGGTTAATAACTCGAAAGAGCCAATGTTGCTGATTGAGCACGTGATGAAAAGTGCGGGCATCTCACCCAAGGACTTTGGAGGAAGCTGCCCGCCGACACAATTGAAACAGCTGCTTGAACTTCTACGAATGCCAAGCATCCAGGAAGATGTTGTTCAGTTTTATGGCGATGAAGTTGATCGTGAGCCTCTTGAAGGATACTTTCGAGTGCAAGTGGCCTTACTACTGTATTTCTGCTTGGACAGAGCTTACTTGAGTGTGTGGAAACAGCATACTCAAAGTGGTGCTCGTATTGCAAACAAAATGCGCTCATTGGCAGACTCACTCGCTGCACAGTTGAGCGTGCGTGACGATATGAAGTTGACATTGCTCGCTATGTGGTTGGTAGAGAATGCAGTCGTGGTCAAGACGTCTGGTGATGATCAGGTGGCTGCTATCTATGAAAATGCAATCGGTCTTTTGCAACAGTCGAGTGCAATGCATCTTCACCAAAAGTACGACTTAGAAGCTGATTTGATACTCCATTTGCTCGAAACGTTGGTGCATCGCGGTGAAAGTCTCGTCGCATGGAAAGTGTGGAACACTTTTGGAATTGACCTGAAGCAGTCATCCCCCGCAGCAACGGAGTTAGTTGTTGTCGTATCGCTGGAGTTAGATTTGTGGGAGCGTGCGTTGTCTTTGATTCGCAGGCAAACACGCTCGGACTTGCTAGATTTGCTGTTCAATTGGTTGATGAAAAGCCATCGTCTCAAGGAGCTAGTTCAGAGCGTGACTCTACTGCCTGCGGAAGAGAAGCTGTTCCACACATACATGATGGAAAGCAACATTATCACAGATGAAGATGTTCTACGCGACGATAACATCAAGCGTGTAGACTTCCTCGTGATGTACTATATCCTCAGGAATAAGTATGAGCAAGCATGGGACGTTCATCATGAACACCTGGCGATGATTCGAGCCATGTCTCGTGGTGATACCGAAATTGCAATGGCTGTGTTGAACCAACCAAGCTTGCGCATTCGTGCAGGGTTGTTGTCCAATATGTGCCCTGAGCCTCCTTCAAAGACGTACACACAAAGAAGTAGAAACGTCAATGCACGGATTGAAGGTCGACAGCATCAGCATTCTACTAAATCCTTGCTCAGAAACGAGGACATGGATGACGTTTCTGACCCCGACACGCCAGCTCCGACAGAATCAAGCACTTCGGAGGTCCGTACGCAGAAGAAACATGACCAATCGACTGGAAGCGCTTTTACCTGTGCGAAGACCGAGCCCATGACACATTACCAAAAAATAGCAGAAACAAACGACTTTGACTACTCTCCAGGCATTTTTTCGTCTCGGCAAGTCCCCAGCACTCCAACTCGTTCTACGGAATCGTTTACATCTCCCGTAGCTGACACTACGACTTCGATGTCTGCGAAAGGCAAGGGAAAAGGAAAAGTAAGCGTAGGAGACACCATAATTGGGCCCGTTGAAACAAGTCCAGAGTCGCCGTTGCATACGCTTACCAGGCCGAACCCCGTTGTCACCAATTCCACTGGATCTCACGGTATTGCTCGCCAAGCTCTGAACTTTGGGCCGTCGCTGATACAGTCTTCCAGTGCACCTTCTTCACCGTTGCAGCCTCTCGTGTCCCCGTTTGGTGGTAAGAAGCACTAATTCATGACTTTGAGTCTTTTCATTTGCACTAACGGATGCGCATCAAATTTGTATGTGCAGATCGTCGTCCACTTGGTACAGCGCCACTTCGATCCCGAATCCATCCTACGTATGCATCTACATCTTTAGCATCGCCCGCCTCGAAAGTGGCACAATCTACAGATGGTGAGAATGAAGGCTGTGGTTATCCTAACAGTTAACGCGTCGTACTAAATTGCGTTTGTCGTTT
This sequence comes from Pseudoperonospora humuli, assembly GCA_003991265.1. Lineage (NCBI taxonomy): Eukaryota > Oomycota > Peronosporomycetes > Peronosporales > Peronosporaceae > Pseudoperonospora > Pseudoperonospora humuli. Next base: position 84,889 of record NQFO01005342.1, on the reverse strand, counting down.
AGATTTCTCGCTCAAGCCAAGTAATGCTGAACACATGACGGACGATAGCTCCCCGGTCAAAGCACAGAACTCTGCAGCGGCGACTACTGATGTAGCTGAGAATCGGACGGTGCAGCAGGCATCGACGCCACCCCGTGGTTCAAACACTCCTCCAGCTGTCATGGAAACGCCAAAGCGATATCAATTCGTGCGCGAGCCATCAACTGATTCTCGTCTTGAAGTAGCACACTCGGATTCCGATTACCCGATGTCACCAGCGACAGAGGAGCTAGAAGGCATGATGGAGCTGGAGCGAATTGACGAGGAGTTTAGTACGCCAATTTCCCGCTCAAAAGGACGGCGAAAGGAACCTGCAAGCGCCCCCGTGCGCCGCAATCCTCGACGGTCGACACGTCAAAAGTACTAATTCCTACTGCGGTTCTTGTGCCTAAAGAATAAAATCATAGTGGCGACGAGGTCTGCAAGAAAGTGACGTACGATCTTCCAACAGCTAACGCACAGCCTAGCCTCACTTAAGCTGGCGGCCCCGCTGAGCACGGCAATGGACTTTCTAACTTCACAAGCCTCCAATCTCGTGAACGAATGCGGGTCATACGCCATTGTATTTGCAACTTCCTCTACCTACCTCTCCGGCCACTCTCTCCCCATCGCTTGGCTGCACTTCTACGTATCATTCCTACTTGACTTTATGATTCGTCCCTCTGAAGGCACAAGTAGCGGGATCCCGTGCCAAATCGGGTACTCGACGTTGATCTCGTCGCACACCAAAGTGCCATGCTCCGCGTCATAGCGTAGCGGATACTTGGAGACTGGACACGCAAGATGTTCCATGATTCTCTCGTCCAAAAGTCGTTCCGTCTGATCAAAACGCGAAGAAGTCGAACTCATCCTCTGCAGCGTCAATCGAGTCAATGGAGCACACGAAAAAACGTGCCGCGCCACGCGTGTTGCAGGACGCATTGCACTTGGAAGCGGGCTCATCGAATGCACCACACACTCTGTTTCTACCAATCACATGTGCGAAATATAAAAAACACAACACTTTCCGTTGATTTGCGGAATATTGAAGCCTACGATCTTTCACATCAATCATCAACAAGAGAAGAAAACTCAAGCAAGACAAGAACCAAGTATGGGCAAGAAGAAGTCGAAGACGACGCTTCCCACTGACAATCCAGATGACTCCGCGTCCGAGAGCCTTTTACCCGGTAAACGCGTGACCTTTCTTCCCCTCCTTTGTTGTCTCGTCTTGACGCGGAGTTGCAATTTCTTTTCTCCTTATCAGAACGAAGCTCTGATACCGACTATCATCGTCTGGAACGACACGAAAGCGCCGTGATTCGTCGCCAACGCAGCAAATCACGCAAGATATGGTGCGCTATCATTGCCTTGACTACGGGCATCCTGGGCTTCATCGCTGTGCTGGCTATCCTGCGTGCCGTAGAGGACGCCAGTCACCTTGCACCTACCAAGCGACCTGTGTTCCCGACTCAATATGAAGCCAGCATTGCTTTTAATATGCCATATATGGATATGGTGGAGCCTCTGTTCGTTCATGTGGACGAAGTGAAAGGCCTGCAGAAACTGAGCTACTATGGAGGCACTGACGTGTACATCTACAACACCAGTGGAACTAGTTACCAGATCATCCCAATCATTCACGAACGCAAATGCTTCAAGTCTGGCGCTGAATCACTGCAGCACGTCTTCCCTAACATGACTCTCTTTGAACCACAACACGGCGTGTTTTTGGTCGAAGGACGTCCGTGCTTCAGCTGGAAGTTTGTGACAAAACTTGACGAGCCGACCGCAGATGGATTGCTGGGAGAATACACGCTCTATGTGGACCAAAAGACCGAGCGGCCCGTGCGATTCCATTATGTAGGACGCAACGGTATGCTAGGTGGCAGCCATATTGACGAATACTACCTGGATTATATCTACGTTCGTGAGGGCCCTGTGGATGAGGACGTATTTTCGTCGCTACCAGCTTTGATGAACTGCACGGAGATGTTTCCAGACGTTGAAGGCCCTTCACGCAACCCAAAGCAAGACGTATGAAGATTTCTTTTGTCTAGCCCTTGTGTTGGTCTAACATGTAAACTCCGTAATGCCGTGTTTGTAGATTCATATGCTCATGCCAGAAGGAACTGAAACGAAGAAAAAGATTTTCGACGACTTTTTGACGAGGCATGACAAGCAGTACGAAGACGAAGCTGAAGCTGTGCAGCGCACAGCGACATTCCACCACAATCTCCGCTATATTAACGCTGAGAACCGCAAGGTACGGTAGCAGCAACATGGAATGAGCATTGGGAAGATTTCTGGGCGGGTTTGAACGATTGTCCTTGTTTCGAACTTGAACAGGGGCTGCGATATCATTTGAAGGTAAACCGGTTTGCTGACTTAACGCCCGAAGAGTGGAAGAAACAGCTCCAGCCGATGCAGATCAAGCGTGCCAAAGACAACGGTGCAATGACTGTGCATAAACTTTCGAGCTTTTCAGACCCAGGAGACATGGACTGGCGAAAAAAAGGAGCCGTCACGCCAGTGAAGGATCAAGGTGCTTGCGGATCGTGCTGGACGTTTGGGTGCGTATTGCCAAATCTTGTATTGTCATCGTGTCATTATCTGTCGTACACTTACAGCTTAGTGTCTTGTGCTTAGTACAACGGGAGCATTGGAAGGAGCACTGTTTGCTCAGCAGAAGAAGCTCTTCAATATGTCCCAGCAGAACCTCCTTGACTGCTCGTACTGATTTCTTACTTTGTCATGCGAAGTGAAAACACGACGATAGCTTACACTAGTGCTTGTTGACGACAGGTGGGATTATGGCAACAAAGCGTGCGACGGAGGCTTTGACTACCAGGCGTACGAATGGATCATAGCCAACGGCGGTCTTGAGACTACTGCAACCTATGGATCCTATCGCAACGCACCTGACTATTGCCACTTCAACGCCAGCAATGCCATCGGGCGAATGAAGGGCTTTGTGAACGTCACTGGCGTGGAAGCTCTCAATGATGCTCTGGTGACGATCGGTCCGCTGTCCGTGTCGATTGATGCTGCGCTCCTGTCCTTTTACTTTTACGGCGGTGGCTACTACGATGACATTGAGTGCAAGAGCGACTTGGACAGCCTCGACCATTCGGTGCTAGCGGTGGGAGTGACGACGCACAACGGTCAGAAGTACACGCTGGTAAGAGATAGACGCTCTTTGATGCATGTGGGTCACAAAACTTACGATTTACCGTGTTGTTACGAGCAGGTCAAGAACTCGTGGAGCACGCACTGGGGCGAGGATGGCTACATCAAGATTGCGCAGAAAGACAACATCTGTGGTGTCGCGACGGCCGCGACGTATCCCGTGCTTGCCAATTAAGGGTGACTTGAGGTGACTCGACTGTAGCGTCTGTATGTAGTAGCAAGCCAAATACATGAAACAAGGTATTGAATGCAATCGACAATGTTGTTTGGTTTATAAAAACTACGGTAAATAAATGCAGGTGGCGTTTGCCAGATTGCTGCCAGGGAAGAGCATGTGATTCCGTTCACAGTCTCGTCATATCTGTACCACTTGATATGTCCAAGTTTGCCATTTGATCTGGAAGTTGGACAATCGACGCTAGGTTGTATTACCTGCACGAAGCAGTCACCGGTAGCTGAGGCACGGTAGCCCAATAGGAGCCGTCGTTTTGCTTGGCATGCACACGAGCGCGCGCTGTCTTGGAGATGACGCCGAGATCCACAGGCACACGCGCGTTGCGGCCATCCACCTGTGGGGCATTCATGAAAGCCGATATGATCGACTCGAAAAGTTGGGCTGCTTGCATTTGTTGCGCGGTGCTTCCTTCTATCACAATTTCAAAGAATAATGAAATCCTTCTGTGACAAGCTTGCTTCTCTACAGCAACCAACTGGATATCGTCGTTGCTTTTATGGACTAATCAAAACGAAGAAGTCTTATGAGGTGGACGAATCGAGTGGCCCCGTTCATGTGACGGATGATACGCTGCAGCATAAGCCTTGTGATTGGTCATTAGCTCACAAACCTACACTCTCGTCGTCTCGTTCTCTCATCCATCATATTGTAGCATCATCCGTTTCATCCATTTGTTACAGAATTGTGCGTGACTCTTTTTTCGGACTATTTGTTTTATATGTGTGACCTTTTCTCACACAGAAAATGTATGATATGTAATGGGTTAGTTGACGTTATAGGCCTTACAGGCGTTGCGGTATGGCATATGGAGATACTTTGGGTGGAGAGGTGACCTTGCTGTGCAATGCATCACGAGCTTCAATACGGTCAGCTTTTTTCCCTGTTGTGGCAGGTCTCGTAATATGAAAAGTCGATGACGAAGCAGCCTTTGGAGTAGACATAGACCCGTTGCTGGTGTTTGGAAGGGCAGCTTGAATTGCAGTTCCCTCCGTTTTTGTTCTGCCATGAAGTGAGAAACGGGTTGCTGTTGGTGCTGAGGTAGACGAAGCTTCTGTCTGCGTGCGATGGCCCCCACCGACGCGCTTAACGGACATTGGTCTTCGTGGCACAGTGACTTGGGGTTTTGGTCGATGAGGTAGTATCGTCGAATTTTGAGACTTGACTTTAGACTCAATTTCAAGAATGCTTGACGATGACGTCGAAAGCACGGAAGCCTTGCTGTCTTCTTCGTTCGAAAGGAGAGGATCTGCACTAATTTTTCCATGTAGTATCTCGGCTGCATCAGCCGAAAGCTCCGTTGTTGAAGACGGTCGATTGCTTTCATTAAAAGGCAGGTTTTTACTGCCACTTTCCTCTTCGTTCTCGTCTTCTTCGTCTTCAGCGAACGCTGCAAGTGAAACCTGTTGTTGACAGGCTTCTTGGATGATTTTCAACCGTCGACGCACCTGTCGCTGCAATACGGCCGCAGCTGAATGCATTTCAAGCTCACAACGTGCTTCTTCTTCCCTGACCAAACGCTCACGTTCGCGGACAAACTGTTGTCGATTGACGTACTTTTTCAGCGTACGTTGCAGTGTTATTGCGGCCTCGTTTGTTCTTCGAACATGCCTCAATATTCGAGTCGCTCGTCGTGCCAGAGCACCTCGAATGACTCTTTGTACTGTGATTGCAGCGGCCGTTTCTTGAGCTTGTTGAGCTGCTTGTTTGCCTGCCTGCTTCATCAGCCACACACGACGCTGATGAGCTACTTCACGCTGAGCGCATCGTTCCTTGCGCTTTACTTCATCCTCCACCAGGTATTGCTCCCGAGCTCGCAACTTTTCCAACTTGTCATGCAAAATTCGTGCGCGCTGCGCCGTACGTTCCACTACCCGTGAGTAATTTTCCAACGATCCGTTCTCATACATGCCGCCACGAAATTGCGACGTGAATTGGAAGCTGCGCGAATGCGAAAGCAAATTCATTGCGCGGTGTGCATCAATCTGAATACCCACATTTCCCGGCTGTGCTGTAAGCAACAGGGGCAGCTTCAGCCTAGAGTCGGACGGCAAGGGTCCCGAAAAGCTCGCAGCTCGCGGTTTATCGTAGTTGGCCATGCGGGCTAAGCTGACCACGCAGAAAACACACAGTGCTTTCATTCCTCTCAAGCACTATATTTTTGTAAGCGTCTAATAATAATACACGTTGTCATCAACCACTGCTATCATCACTGCTACAAGAATCCTCCTCGGAGTCCAAATCAGAAGAAGACGATCTCGTTTCTTTAGCGTCGTCAGGCTCGACGAGACTGCGTTCGAGCTCTTCCAATGCCCAGCCTGTCTTATTCTTGGTAAAGGTAGCGATGTGTGTATCTAGTTCGATGCTGATGTCCCGAAGACGGTCGTCAGTGACGGACTGAATCCATACACAGTAGTCTTGAATGTAGAGCGAGTTGAGCAGATACTGAGTCTCTGATTTCTCGACCATCCGATAGAGCGTTAGCAGCGCTCGTAACACAACGCGCTTGCCACGCTTTATAATTTCGCTAGCTTCATGCACTGAACGCAAAGCCAGGTCGTATTGTCGTAGGAAGGGATATGTGATAATGCGACGTACGCTTGAGCGTACAACAGCGCGTAAATCAGCATTCGAATCCAGCCATGACAGGGTCGGGCTCAAGATACTCACGGTCCAAGTCGATTCAACGCCACTGTCACCCTGAGTAGTGAGTTGTTCGTATGCAAAGCCGACGAGAATGTCGACTAAACCACCAACTATTGACTTTTCTTCCAAACTGCCTTCTGGAAGCAAAAACTCTTTTCGAGGAAGTCGCAGCAACAATTCTTGCTCTGCATCAGTAAACATGACCGATGATGTCGACTGCACTGGCAATGAAGAGGCATCAAGCGACAAGCTTTTGATACGGTCTTCAACGCAATTGACGTCTGAATCCACTTCAACAATCAAAGGGTTTGACACTTTGCTCTTGGCCGCGTGTTTTGGGGCCACTGCAGGGAGTGGAACCACAGAGTACATCCTCCAGAAAGGCACATAATTCATAGCTAGATCAAAGTACATGTCGTCGTCTTGATTTGCAAAGTCCATCAGGTAGCGTTCGATATCAAACTGTTCTTCTTCAGCAGCTTCACGAAGCGCTCGTCGCTGTTTTGGCTGCGTATGTTCTGGATCAGGGAGAGACAAAATCTCGCTCACTTCGCCGTGCCATACGCGAAAAAAGTCGCTGTACGCATTGTTGAATCCGTATGATGGTGTGAGATCAGTGGCGCACAAAGAAATCGACTCGGAGACTTCATTTCCCGCATCAAGTTTCCCCGAGCCAACACTTTGCGCAACTTCCGAGGATTCAAGTCTAAGTAGCGACGAATCGGTCTGCGCCTGCTCTGCAATAGGCATTGCTTCTTCCTCATCGTTGCAGATTGGTTTGCCATCTATTAGCGCATCTAGTCTGTCAGACTCTTCCTGAAAACTTCCCATTGGTTCAACACCCGTCGACTCTAGCACTTCGATAAGTGGCGCTTTGCTGACAACCAAGAGAAGCACAATATAAGCCATCTGCCTCATAAAGAGATGCAATTTAGACCACACAAAACTCACCATTGCGTGTCAGCCTTGACATCCATCGGACGTCGTCGCGGCTGCAGTAACTTCGTGAGCATGTCAAGGTCAGGAAAGTCTTGGCCTGGCTCTTTCTTAGGCAGATGCACCACAATAGTTCCATTATCCTATGCACACAAACCGCCCTGTTGTCAGACATGATTTCAAATGATTACAAATGTACGTAAACGTCATTGTCTTGCACCTTATTGGGGTCGTAGACGGCTTTGGCCAGCTCGTCGTCCACCACTTCGTGCGGGAAGTGCAGCTTTAGCAGATACGGCTTGCAGAAGAAGGAAAAGTCCATACCGTCTACATAGAATTCCATCTCTGATACCCGTACGAATGGCACGTGTACATGCACGAAAACATGCGCCGCATCCTGCGTCACGTGAAACTTCGGCGTTGCTACCATTGTCGACGATTGCAATTAAATTAAATTAATTCTGATAAGCGACTAATGACCAATCCTTTATCCCGTCGAAAATGATTGCAATGCCGATCTCGTTTTGACAGGACAGAGCACAAATGTGTACCACATCGTGATCTCGTCTAAATACGATGTTTGGATCGCGCTTTTTGAGGCAAAAGGGGAAATCTCAATATGACGGCGGATGTAGTGATGACGTCGGCGGACGATGGCGCAGGAATCACGAGCTACTACGAGCAGAAGATTGAGCATCTGGAGATGACAGTGCGTGATGAGACGCAAAATCTGAGACGTCTGCAGGCACAGCGCAACGAGCTCAACTCCAAAGGTAGGGATCGAAGGAGAAGAATCTGGGTATATATTTATGGGCTCGTGAATAATAATCATGTACTATTATAAAATATGAAGTTCGCTTGTTGCGCGAGGAGTTGCAGCTACTTCAGGAACCCGGATCATATGTGGGTGAAGTGGTGAAGCAGATGGGCAAGTCCAAAGTGCTCGTCAAAGTGAATCCAGAGGGCAAATACGTTGTAGACGTGGACAAAGCTATTGATATCAGCAAATGCACACCAAATACGCGTGTAGCACTAAGGAACGACAGCTACGTGTTGCACAAGATTTTGCCCACTAAAGTACGTACCAAGAAGTTGCAATTATGGAACATCTTGCATTCTAAGAAGCTCGAGGACCTTTCTAATTTGATATTTGTGCACAGGTGGATCCACTAGTAAGCTTAATGAAGGTGGAAAAAGTGCCAGACTCGACGTATGACATGATCGGCGGTCTGGACAAGCAGATTCGTGAGATTAAAGAGGTGATTGAGCTGCCAATCAAACACCCCGAACTCTTTGATGCTCTCGGTGTAGCTCAGCCCAAGGGTGTGCTGCTTTATGGACCACCTGGCACAGGCAAGACACTACTCGCTCGCGCAGTAGCGCACCATACGGACTGCACATTTATCCGCGTTTCGGGTGCTGAGTTGGTGCAAAAGTATATTGGTGAAGGCTCACGGATGGTCCGCGAGCTTTTCGTTATGGCTCGTGAAGCATCGCCGTCGATCATCTTCATGGACGAAATTGACTCGATTGGTGGCTCGCGCATGGAAGGTGGTGGTGGCGACTCTGAAGTGCAGCGCACAATGCTGGAGCTGCTAAACCAGCTGGACGGTTTTGAGCCCGCACAGAATATCAAGGTCATTATGGCCACGAACCGTATCGATATTCTGGATGCGGCGTTGCTGCGTCCCGGTCGTATTGACAGAAAGATCGAATTCCCAAATCCGACGGAAGGGGTACGTATTGTATTGCACTTGTGGTATTGGTAGGTGAAGAATTAATCGTTTTCTATGTGATGTGGATAGTCACGCATTGACATCATGCGCATCCACTCGCGGAAGATGAATCTGCTGCGTGGTATCAACCTGAAGGTTATTGCTGAGAAGATGCCGACCTCTTCGGGTGCCGAGTGCAAGGCCGTGTGCACTGAAGCGGGCATGTTTGCACTGCGTGAACGACGAATCCATGTTACTCAGGAAGACTTTGAGATGGCCGTGTCCAAGGTCATGAAGAAGGACTCGGAGCAGAACATGTCGATTAACAAGCTTTGGAAGTAAGCCACATGTTGGTAATCAAGCCGAGTTGGTTAGTAGGTTCCCGATGGCAAAATCAGACGAGCTTTGATTGAATGCGCATTTCTTCAAGTAGTTTACTTTTGTTTATTTGACGGATTCCCAATTGTAATTGTCGAAGAGCTGATAGTCCATGGGGATCTTCTCTGGAAACTTGACCATGTTGTCGATGTCGCGAAGCGCCATGGATGTAAATTCAGAGTCAAAATTAGCGAACGCACCTGAGCGTGGACGAAGTGGAGGAGTACACAGCGTACGTTTGAGCAGTTTGGTCCAGTCGATGTGGTGCTTAGCAAAGAACGGATGCTGCTTCACGGCCGTCGCACCACCACTTGATCCCCGGCGAGCACCAAGGCGTTCTCTCGGGTCTGTACGCAAAAGACACTCCATCAGGTCCCGTGCCTCAGTGCTGATAGTAGGTGGGAACGAGATCGCGCAGTCCATTATCATTGAGTACAGCTGTGATCTGCTTGTGGCATTGTGGAATGGAGGTTGCCCCGTTAGCATTTCAAAGAGCATGCACCCCAGCGCCCAGAAATCAACTGCCTTTCCATATCCTTGCGATGGTGGCAACGCTGTAGATGACGTCGAAGATGGCCGCTCTCTCAGCGCAAACACCTCTGGTGCAATGTAATCTTTTGAGCCACAAAATGTCATTGCAAGCGTCCAGTCATCAATGCCTGGCTTCGAAAGCCCAAAGTCAGCAAGTCGTACATGCCCTTGCTGATCCAATAGAATGTTTTCAGGCTTCAAGTCTCGGTAAATGATGTCGTGTTGGTGTAAGTGCTCGAGTGCTACGAGGACTTCAGCCAAGTAGAATGCTGCCACAGACTCGGTAAAATGTCCACGTCGCGAGAGGTGGAAAAAGAGCTCTCCTCCAGGACAATAGTCCAGCACAATGTGCAAGTGGTCGATGGTCTGGAAGCACGCGTGCATCTTGACGATGAAGGGGTGGTCGCCACAGGATGTTAGCACGGTCTTCTCTGCACGAGAATGCTGGACCTGATTCTGCGTTGCAATAGCACGTTTGCTGAGCGTTTTGATAGCCACCAAGGACCCAGAAGGCACGTGGCGCGCTACCATGACATGTCCGAAACCACCGCGTCCGATGACCTTCAGTGGCTCGTATTGGCGCAACATGAAGCCTCCGCTGTAGCTTTCGGCAATGCTAACTGCCTGAATAATTCGAATGTCTGTGGCAACCAGAACAGACGCAGCTGAAGCTGGTCTCGTTTTCCCGGGCGAAGACGGACCAGTAGCTTTTACAGCGGTTGGCGCTGTCGTGAGAGTCGTTGGTGACGCTGTACGGTGTGCAACAGCTTTCGCATTGGTCATTAATGACGTCGAGGAGGGCAGCTGATTAGCATGTTTCGGAGGGCTATTCGTTGAGATGGCAAGCTTTGGAGGACTAGTGCTCTTGGTGCAGCTGTAGGTCATCGTTGATGGAGTCGTCTTGAGCAAAAGACATTTAGTGCTCGTTGAATCGACAGCCTCGGGCGTTAACGGGACGACTGTTGAGGAGACTTGGATCTCAGCATTTTGTGGACGAGATACTGCCGTCGATAGACTCGCAATATCGATGCTCTTTCTTCGTACGCTGTTGGACGCGCTGGTAGCAAAAGTTGTTGCAAGTGCCAAAGTTTCACCATGTACGGCAATCCTTTGCGGGGATACCCATTGTTTCATCATGGCCATAGCGGTAGGATCAAATTGTCGAGGCTGGTCGAAAGCAGAAATGAAGCGAATACGTGGACCATGCGCTGTTTGACTTGCACTCTGAATCACATCTGAAAAGCGTGGAGCTCCGTCGCCCTGTACACGGGTAGAACGAAGGTGCTGGAGACCATATCGTGGCCAAATGAAGTGAAAGAGACTACGACCGACGTTTTCCACGAATCCGTTCACACACAATTCATGACAATGTTCGGGACTGATATCCTGTTCTGCCACAAGTTCTTCTGGTTCGTCAAAGTTCAAATGCCAACGTGGCTGTCCAGTGGTTTGACCAATCTGAGCGCATTGAGAGCTGCTTGAAGGCTCCAAGGTCATCTCGCTATCAGCGCTTCGAAAACATACTTTAAGAAGGCTTGTTCGTGATCCTCTCATCACTTTACAGATGACTGTGCTATCTCTTGCACTGTTGGTACTACTTGCGTCAATGTCGTTCTCTCCCTCCCACGCCAGCCCATTATCATCGTCATCGCGACTTTGAATTCGAGCTCCATTCCATCGAGCCCATTGTGGAATAAGGTTGGAAATACTTGACAAAGTAATCAACCGAGAGGGTCTTCGTTGTTTAGTACTGCGACAACAAGTGTCAATGTCGTCGCCATTTTTGTTGAATTGGTTGCGACGACGGTGTGCACCGGCAGCATTCATTGTCTGCTTGATTTGATGGATTGCCATGGGGGTATATCCATGATAATGGAGAACAAGCGTTCCTGGAAACAAAGCAGCACAGGAAGTTTAATCGCACTCTAGTTATGATTGACTAAGTATCCATGACCCAACGTACCATAAGCTCGCAAAGGTGATTGTATCTCAATGCAGAAATTTCCCAATAGTGCCGATGATGCATACGAATGCACATAATATTCCGCGTTTTGTAGCGCTAGCACACCGCACGGCGCGGTAGCTGCTGGATGTTGAAAGTAAAAGAGGTATCCTGCGGTATAAGGTCAGTCGAGGGTAACGTTAGGATCAATGATATAATCAAAGTCTCACCTTCCAAGATGACAAATATCCGAGAAACAATTTTGCCAGTCTTTTTGCCTCGTTTGGTCAGTACCGGTTGAGTTTGAAGATTAAGACCGTGAAAGATGCTGTCATTATTAGGACAAGCCAAAGTCTCAGCATCGTCAGCTGATGAGCTTGTCGAGACGGGTTGAGTAAGAACTTGAGCGGTGGTGTATTCAAACATTGAAGACGTTTGCTACTCGCTCAAATGCGTTTACCGCGTGATCAAACGTTCCTCTAGCCACGAAGTGGTCTTCGTAAGAATAGGACCATGCCAAGATTAGAGCCCAAAGTTGCAGTGTTTGCCGTATTTTGCTTTTTTGATTTGATAAGCGTCATTGTTGGTGGGTGGGTAGTCAAATAACCCATTTGATGTCATTGGATATTATCAAAAGATAATTGCAGCATTCAAGCAATAAGGTGAGGCAACATGAGGTATCCTTCGAGGGAGTCAATGTGTACACAAAGACTACCGATGGATGCAGATGGTGGACACATGCGTCGCTTCCAAATTTGCGCGTTATAGCGCTCGAGTTGCATTGCATCCGGCAGTTCAAGATGTCCAGCTTTAGCGTTGCTTTGCTCGCCAAAGAGACGAAGATCCTGAGCAACTTGCAGCCATGTTGTCATTGCTGTATCAAAGAAGGCAACATGAGCCCCCTCTTCTTCACAATCCTTGCGTTTGCCATTTGGCTTGTAAAGTGGAAACCATCGCTGAAATATCCTTGTGAGTTCTTGTATCTTGTGCTCAGTGGTCCATTTGGTTACGACAAGTTGACGTACTTGGTGGACATCTCCGTCATATTCGGTCAAAAGTGACATTGCAATGCGAATCCCATCGCGAGACACGGCCATACGAAATCGCTCTGCAACAATTACCGCAACTCGAACGAGTCTTCCAAAAGCAGGATCGGAGGTCCGTGTATCGTAAAGTACTCGCACGAGGGCAGCGACTTCTTGCTGTCCTTCAAACATCCATAACGGCCAAAGACGTTGCAGCGATCGTATCAACCGATGAGCTTTCGGTTCATCCCGATAGCTTGATCCAAATACCTCGTGCACGTCATCAATTGTTGCAAGCAATAGCTGCAATGAGCAATTGTTACCAACAACATCTCGCGGTAACTTGCCTTTGAAGTTGGGCGTATTAGTAGGTAGCGGTGGTGGTATGTTCTCGACAGCAGCGAAGTTCCTACTTATCGTACCGACCTTTTCAGGATTTTGAGCAGCGCTTGGCTTGGTCATTGTCCTCAATGGGTCTTGGTAGTCTATAAGCAGCATAAAATCAAGCACCTGTTTGTGCTCAAGTCGTACAGCAACATGTAGCAACGTATCTCCGAGTACTAATTTGCCCTTCTCCACCGCAGCGAAAAACTCCATTTTTTCATCCTGCAGCTCGTTAAGCTTCTCTTCTCGCTCTAATGAATCAGTCAGCACCGTCTCCAGTCGCATCTTCTCCTGCACCCAAATATCCAAGTACGTCGCTCGTGAAATCTGCAGATCTCGTAAGGCAAGTTGATAAACCTTTCGTAACTTTTCGACATCTCCATAGTAGGTTGCTAACACCTGCCAGAAAGCGAGTGTATTACAAAGTGATAAAGTATATACATGACGTTTGTATGCCCAACCATTTGTCGAAACTGCATGGCTTCATCAGAAGGAGCGCAATGTGTTTGGCCCATATCAATCGTCCTGCAAGTCTTGTAGCCTAGGTGGACACTTTTTCGTCTTCTCTTCCGACGGTACAAAGACTGTAGCGGTAGGTTTGTGTATCTACTTCGGACAAAACTTAAGCGCAAGAAGCTCAATTGATGAGTATTTAGAACATCCAAAATTTAGAAACAAGATTTCAACCACGATATCAAATCATGAAGAAAAAGGCGACAATTGTGTCGTGTGCAGTCACGTTTTACCTTTCCGCCAATCATCGAATTGTATTCCTTTCCGTATCATTTCCTACCAATCACATTTCTTCATTTCCATTCACCATGCCGTCCCAGGAAGATTCGGCATCTGAGTCGGCGTCCTGCTCTTCCGCGTCGTCGTCGTCATCGCTAGATGCGCTCCTTGCCCAGGACGACTCGTATCCGGCGTCTCAAATGACCGCCCATCGCGTCATCTACGGCCGTAACGTCATCCAAGTACCTCTGAAGGAGCATACGACCAATGAATACGTCAACTTGATCCTTTCTCAGCTTGAATTTGATGCCATGGCCGTGCACGTGCCACAATACGAGGAATTGCCACCCGAGGAGCTCTTGGATATGATTACGCAGCTGGTGAAGGAGCAGGAGGTCAAGAAACGTCAACGTTTAAGCTCCTGTGGCTCCGTTCCGTCCAATGAACCCACGGCTACAGGTGCATCAGCTTCCGACTCGCTATCAGCATTTCAGAATCGACTGTTGGAGCTCGAATACGAGCGAAAGAGACTGTACACGAAGCTCAAGGACTCGAAGGCTTTACATAATGACCTAAGAGAGGAGAATGCTGCTTTACGCGTACAAATGCGAGAGCTGGAAGCGCAGAGTCGTGATGTGAACGAGTTGCTGCAGGAGAACGAGTTATTGAGGCACAAGACGCAGCATTTCGGTGGTAATGTGGCTAAATTGAAGAAGGTGGTAGCTGTGACGCTGGACGAGCTCAAAGCGTTGAAACGAGAGCTGCAAGTCGTGAAACAAGAGGTCAAAGACGACCAAGATGAAGCGATGCTGACTGTAGAGGACGCTATGGCGATGGTGATTGAGGATGTGAATGCACGGGAACAGGTGCTGCAACAGAGTTATGTGGCGGAGAAACGAGAGAGGGAAGTAATGGCGGAAAAGTACTACGAACTGTCGGGCAGGATCCGCGTGTTTTGCCGTGTGCGACCGGAGAAGGAGACGCATTCGCCGTGCTTGGTGATACCACGAGCAAACAATGTACTGGTTGTAAACTCTGGAAAGGAATTTGCCTTTGACCAAGTGTTTGGACCGCAGAGCACTCAAGCAGAAGTGTATGCGCAGATTGAACCGTTGATTGTGTCGTTTACGGATGGATACAATGCGTGCATCATGGCGTACGGACAGACAGGATCAGGTAAGACCCATACGATGGTGGGCAATGGACAAGGTCTGCTGGAACATTGCGCGAATGGACTCATGGTGCATGCCAATGCTGGTGTGATTCCACGTGCTCTCCAGCACGTGTTTGCCATGGTAACGAAGCGGCAATTGACGTATGTGGATACGCTTCGAGTGAGCATGGTGGAAATCTACAACGATCAGATTTTGGACTTGTTGCATGAAGACAGCACTGGAGGTGGCAAGAATACCGTGGCAAAGAATATTGCGGACATTACGGCACGTGACGTGAGTAGCTACGAACAAGTGGATGCAGTGATGCGTGATGGAAACGCTAATCGAAACATTGCAGCGACCAAGATGAACCTGGAAAGCAGTCGGTCTCATGCACTCGTGTTCTTGCATCTTGATAGTCAGCACCGTGAAACGCGGGAAGTACGTACGAGTACATTGTGCTTGGTTGATTTAGCTGGCTCGGAGCGGATATCTCGGAGTCAAGTGGAAGGAGATCGTTTGCGCGAGACGCAACACATTAACAAGTCTTTGGCAGCTCTTGGAGATGTTGTCTACGCGCTACAGCATAAGGCAAAGCACACACCGTACCGGAACTCAAAGCTCACTTACATGCTTCGTGACATGTTATCAGGGCAAGCCAAGACATTGCTAATGCTGCAACTGAGCCCAGATTTGATCGATGTAGATGAGACGACTTGCTCTTTACAATTTGGTGCTCGTGTGAGTCAAGTGCAAATGGGTGCGGTGCGTCCCAGTGTCGAGAGCGGTGCAATTTGCAAGCTGCAGGAAGAGAATCGTGCGTATGGAGCTAAGGCGCTAGCATTGGAAACTCAGCTAAACGACTTGCAGAAACAATTCCTGCATCAAGGGGAAGCATTGCGTACAGCACAGAGCAGCAAAGAGGCATCAGAAAGGCAAGTATGGCTGCTTAGTGAGCGTCAACACGAGGGTGAAGTAGCCGATGGTCTTTGCCATGAGAATGTCCCGCTAGTAGATCCATCACGACCAACAAGCCCTACTTGTTCAGCAAAGTCAAGTCAAAGCGCTTCGCCTATAACTTCCGCACGCTCTGCACAACCCGTACACTCCGCGCGATCTGCTCAGTCATCAGCACCAGCGGCTCAGCAATCACATACTCGACGGTCTCAAGTGTCGACTTCATCACGGCTATCAGGAACAGCTCGTATAAGTCTCGCTGCATCAACTCCGACAGTATCTCGACTGCAACGCCCTGAGGTGACGAGCGACTACGAGGAACGACGAAAGTCGCTATCGGCAGCTTCCCGTGAGAGAGCCGTGATCTCTGATCTACGACGCAAGTCGCTCTCTGCGACTTGTGCTAGCAGCATTGTCGACAACCAGCGTGAGTCGCAGTCAACACCGCGGACTCGTGTGGTCTCGAGATCGACAACTTCTCGGCCAGGGCGAGTCAAAGAAGCGTCTTCATTAGGAAGTCGAGCACCTTTAAGCACAGCTGCAAGAACGCGTCCAGCAGGCTCGCTGACGGCATCAGCTACTGCTAGACAGAGTACGCTGTCTTCTGCAGGTTCATCGGCTGATAACAAAGCTCTACGATCAACTACACCAAAGACAGGCGGTGGTGGTGATATGTGCCGCTCTTCTTTGACCAACAAGACAAGGAGCTCACCGTCGTTGACTCGAGGCACCTCCGCAAGACGATCAACAAACAGCCCGCACTCAGGATGGAAGTAAGCGAGATGAACGAAAGGAGCTCGACTAGTGCGAACGCATTCATGAGTGAGACCCATATCCACGAGTTACAGTTAAGCGCGTGCAAGGCTTCATTACTACTTTCGCCAGAATTCGCAAGCATGTCGTTTGAGTGGCGAGCCATCGGCACATTTTCGGGTCTTGCTGCTCATTCGTTGCAAGTTTCGATGTTCAAGCAGTCCTTGCTCGTATCCCCTACCCAGATAGAGTGAGAAACGTCATGTTTGGAAGGCAAAAGCATCATCACAATGCGTACCTGAGAGCATGCTTGACGCGATCTTCAGTAGTTGGCAGCAGATGCTTCAGTACAGGTGAGCGCGTTGTGTAGGCGCTCTTCATGGAGATTCGATTGGATCGCGCAGTGTTTACTGTTACTTCTGTAACTCGAGCGTCTAGCGTGTCAAGAGTTATACTGTGTCGTGGACTCATCACAGCGTCAAGTTGATGACGACGATCCTCGCTGCGTTGTGTACAAATGCGATCGCGCAGAGCCTGTGAGAGTTCCATGTTGCGGACTGCACGGTTCTTCGTCGCCTGCTGCTCAGCTACGATGTGACGCATTGGTACAGATGGAGCAAAGTCGGAAGCGCAAGTCTTGCGCGCTTCAAAGGCCAAGATCCGGGTATGAGGAGCTTTGGGATGTTCTGCTGCTTCTTTCATATTCAACGTCGGTATGCTCGGCATTTTCTTGCTACTGACAGCGCCAGCATTCAAGTTGCTGTCGTTGGTGCTGCCTCCACTTCGAGTTCCTGTACTGGTGTGACACGGTCGTGTATTGGAATGTGATGAAGAGCTGCATGAGCTCGGAGACTCAATGGATAGCTGGCCATCTCGGTAAGCTGTAGTTGCACGCAACTTGATGTTTGCACTAAACTGCGTCCCGCGAAAGAGGAAGCCAAGCTCGTCCTCGATCAACTGCCAGTATTCTGCCATGACGCCAAGCTTCACGACGGAGCATACAAAGAAGTAAATGCACTCGAAAAAGCGCTCGTCCTCCTTTTGGTTTTCGAAATTGCTGCAATGGAGGACGAGACGCGCATAAGCAGCGGACATTGAGCGTGCATACGTCTGGTGGACTTCTATCGTTCGTTGCACGTGCTCCCGTAGCTCAATCAGAGCGACTTGGTTGCTTTCGTTCGTCTCGCTCTCGACGTAGCGTCTCCTGTCTTGCAGCATCAGATTGCGCTCTTTCTCCAGCGTTTTCACCTTTACAAATGTCAACGAGTAGCCGCTCGCCGCTCGCATAAACGACAGCATGACATCTACACGAGACATCGTCAAGACACACGACTAGCGCATCGTTCGTTCTCCACAGGACGTACCCGACTTGTAAAACTTGACAAACTTGAGCGGCAGGGAAAATTGGCCACTACGCCAGCTATGCTCCATCTCAGCGTAAACCTCGTCTACACGTGTACAAGCAAGTCCCATCACTAGCATTACAACGACATGTTCCAGATCAACGCATGAAAGGAAAAACGACTTGCCCATTCGCTTTCGAACGTCATCGGACGTCTCGCGAATCAAAGCCGTTAATTGCCTGGAACAGGTTAAAGCTGCGTCAAGTCAAGGCCAAGCTACCACACCAACGCTCCACCTACTCCCGTTGCACGTCGTCATGGCGTACTCTTGGCTTGACTAGCGACTGCCGCGGGATGGACATTCCGCTTTTCTCGCGCCAAAAGCTCAAGTGCTCTCCCATAAAAATAACACAACAACATGATGCAGACAGATAAAAGCTTTCGTCTCATTTGAAATGACTCAACAATGAGCTCCTTCTCCTCCTTCTTCTCCTCCTTCCTGTGCACTCAAATGGCCCATTCGTTACCTTCCTTTATTTCGTCCTCGGGTGTAATGAACGGCGCGTGAATGGATTTGATCATCACTTCGCCACAGAAAATACACTCGGACGCAATGATCTCGTCGAGTTTTTGCTGCACCATCTCGCGTTCCTGAGCAATGGACTGTTCCTTAGCAGCACTCTTTGCCTTGGCAGTTGCGGCCGCACTGACTCCTTCAGCCCCAGGCGTCATGACTTCTTTCTCGCTGGACGACAGGTTTAAAAAGGAGAACGCTGAGAGCGGTCGTCGGAAAAAGTTCGTGCTTGCCGGCATTTCCGTCGAGAGTTCGTTCAGTTTCTGGATCAGCTGCTTGACAGTTTGTCGTTGGAAACTATTGAGATGTTTCTGCATCTCTTGACGCAATGCACCAGCGTGGAAAGCGTGGGAACAGGGAAAGAGGTAAAACTCTTTGCCCAAGATGTTTTGCCCAGTAAGTTCACAGCGCTGATTGCCAGACACGACAGCACAACGTTTGCGCAGTTTCTGCATGTCAGCACGAATCAACTCGGCCGATTGTGTGTAGTCTTGCATTTCTTCTTTGAGCTGTTCAATGCGGTCATTGTAGATTTCAAGTGACTCGCAAATCTCCTTTTTAAAGTCGTTGATCTGGACAAAGTCAGGAAAGAAAGGAAGAATGTCCTCAATCTTGAGCAGATCACTCTCCTTTAGAATGTTCATGGCATCCTTGATCTCCCCACCGGCATCAATCGTGTGCTTGGCAATCAACGTCCACAGTTTCTTGCGCGTCTCGTCATCCTCGGGCATGCCGGCCATTTCTTTGGCAATCTTCACATCGACTTGAAGCGCCTTTTCCACGGCGTCTTGGTACAACCCCATCGCCGAATAAATGTAGATACACGCACGATTCTTTTCATTCTGTGTACAAAGCCGCAATGCAAATGCAATGTCAAACAAGTGCCGGCCATTGTGTTTCTTGCGCAAAAAACTGATGAGTAAACGCTCGTCAGGGTGCTTAGCCAACAGGAACAACATGTAATTGTGGATCGTTGGATCGCGGTTGCCTTGCTTGATGGCAAACTTCAAGAACCGAATGGCCATTTCCAACACTGAACGGCTTTTCGTCGTGTTACTCGTCGGATCTCCGCCAACGCCACTCCTCTGGTGCACATGGCGTACAATTGAAGGAATGAGACGCGTTGGATTGAGCGTTGCAGCCTCTAGCCATGCCTCGTACACTTCCTTTGGCTTGTGAATGATAAGTTCCGGTGAATACTTGTACCAGAGCTCTTCGACCTTGGACGTTTCTACACTGCGAAGCAGCTCAATCGCAGCTCCATACTCACCGCGGTCCACGTGGTACGTAATGACTTTTTCGTAATCTTCAATGAGAGTTGCATAGAATACAAGCTCATCCGGTCGACCATGACTAGAAATTAGATTGAACGTCGTGGCAGGATCGAGATGACTCTTTTGATCTTGCAGAAACTGCTTAAACTCGAACAACAGATTCGCGTGCGCATCGACGTCTTGTGCACTGCCTTTCAGCACATTAAACTTGTCCAGAAAGAGCTCAACAATCCACGAGCATAGCACAGTCTTCTGTGTCTTTTCTTCACTTCCCAAACTTTTCAACTTTTGCAGCAAAAAGAGAAGCAACGAGTCACGAGTCTCCTTTTCCAGAAATTTTAACGCCACTTCTTCAAACGAACGCGTTGTCTTGGCATAAATGACAGCAGCACGATCAAAATCTCCCTTATCAAAGAGTTTGTCTGCCTGTGCCGTCAACACGCGCTGACGTTCCCATCCATTGCGGCAAACGCCCAATGCCTGTTCAAAGTCACGATCGTCGCCGTTGCCCATCATAGCCTTGCCCAGGAACAATTTCCACACATTACGATCCTCTTCCACAATGACCACCTCTAGGATACGACGATTGGAATGAATCCACACAGTGTTGAACGTGTCATCCACCGTAATGCCGTGCACATTTCCTACTCGCGAATCAAACGATTCCTCCATTATAACGACGCCATTCAGCTTCGACACTACTTGAACATGGCGCGCAAACAACAAAATCACGTGATACTGGGTCACTGCCATTGAAATCGGTGGAGTCCATGAACCACGACCACCTGAGGATTTTTCAGGTTTACCAGGGTACGCCAGCAGTCCTGTACCTGAAGTCATATTCTCCAATGTACTTGATAGACCAAATACAAATTCGCCATGGTATACGCCTTCGCCTGTGAGCACACCAAAGCCCTTTGCCCGTCCACGCTCTTGTTTGACATAAAATCGCAGTTCCGCAGTGGAAACGTCTCCTGGTAACTCTTGGAAGCGCAATTTGTCTGGATTTGTGTACTCTTTAAACATGGCTTCAAGTCCACCTGAACCACTGCTAAGGAATTGAAACATCCGTGTTGGTCTCTTTCCTGATGCTGAGGTAGTGAGCATGACATAGTATCGCAAGTCTCCCGATGGCACTTTCCAGTGTTCAAACGCAATTCCTGCAATCGGTCCTTGATTCGAAATCTGATACACTTTCTTGAAACACTTTTCTTTACCTCCATCAAACTCGGCTTCATAGACAGCTCCAGAATCGGTACCAATGAGTACAGACTCGGAAGCTTCTGGTGAACCAGATTGACGGTCCCATGCAACGCTAGTGAACTTTAGTGCTTGAGCCTTGATCATCTTCTTTGGACGAGTAGATCCAGTCGGTAGGTAAAAGTTCGAGCCATTTTCCATTGAAACAAGTACGTGAGCTCCTGTTGGATCAATAAACACCTTGGACATGGCAACACGTGGTTCAATCATGATTTCCTCCACAGTTCCGTTGCTATCGGTGGCTTCGGTAGTACACCGGAGCAGCATTCCCTCCTGAGAGCCCATGGCGAGCACTCCATTCCCCACGCTCATACAGCTCAGTGTAAACCCCTTACGACGTGAGACCTTGAGACCATGCTCTCGCAGCTCAAACATGGGCTTCTCCTCTTCTTTTTCGAGGCTTTGCCCGTCGCCGCCCACTGTTTCAAAGTCAAAGTCGTCATTACTGCTGCAGTCGCCACCATACGTGTCGGTACTCACGGCTCCACTAGCGTAAGCAGATTCGTACACGCCACCTCCTCCTTCATAACCACTGCGGGATTCGGGGAGAGACTCCTCCTCCTTCTTCCAGTCTGCGAAAAGATCCGCCGACATATTCTTTCACTCGAGGCACGAATATTGGCCTTTTAAAGTGAAAAAGCTAACTTGAAATTTCAATAAAAAAAAGAAACAATTTTTGGACTGTAGACGGTATATTTGCTCGTTACCACACTCTTTTACTACCATGAGCGACAAGGACGCAGGGCCGGAAAAGTTTGTGACGGGCAGCCGCACAGTGATGAACGCAATGTTGCTACGCGGTGATGTGGTGCCTGATGAAATGCAGCGTGTGCAGGATCTCGTGGAATGTGTGGACAATAATGCGAAAAAGATTGCGGCGGCGCTGACGGCCAATCGCCGACGAGGCGCTAGCATCACGGGCGCCGACACTACCGCCCAACTTTTAAAGGAACAAAAGCAGTTTATTGCACAGGTGGGTGTCTCAATTTGCTAGAAACCCCATTGGGTCGCTCATTGACATGTCGTTTCACGTGCTTAGATCGCCGAGATATACCAGCAATTGAGTAACAAACCAGCTCCAGTCACACCAACATGATGAGGCACAATAACATGCACGAAGCATTTCCCTTGATCCTTTTCTTACGTGTAGCAGTCGCAGTAAATCGTACGTAAATGATGGCAAACGTTGCTCTATCGACGCACTATGAGCGCATACGTGCCGTTTCACCGCAACGAACGACTCTATCTGCATCCACTATTGGACCATAATCTTCATCCATCGCTTAGTGGCACCGCGTTGCTCCGTGCGCATTGAGGGTGACCGTTTCCCTCGAGTACGCTCGCATATTTGGCTCAGCATGTACACTCGCAAGTACAACACTGATCTAATTGGCTGATAAAGCGTGATCCTGTAAACGTAGCTGCAAGCACATCTCCCTTTGAAGCAATATTCAATCAAGGTTACGTCAATCAAGGACCTTTCGCCCTTTGACCAGTTCCGCATTTGCCGACGCTCGCAGACTTCATCTCTACACTTACAAGCAATGGGAAAGCAGCATCTTGCGAAAGGCATTGGCCGCATGTCCGACATGGTCATGACCAAAGCTAAAGGGTCGTGGGTCTGGACTTCAGAGAATCGTAAGTTGCTGGACTTTACGAGCGGCATTGCCGTAACCAGTGTCGGCCACTCACACCCGAAGGTGGTGGCTGCCGTACAAAAGCAAGCCGCTACACTTGTGCATGGACAAGTAAACATTGGTTACCACCAGCCCATGCTGGACTTGATGGACAAGTTGCTACCGGTGGTACCTAAAAGTCTGGACTCGCTGTTCTTTGCATGCAGCGGCTCAGAAGCTGTGGAGAATGCTATCAAGTTAGCGCGTCATGCTACGGGAAAGAGCAGAGTGATCTCCTTCCAGGGAGGCTACCACGGCCGCACGATTGGTACCATGAGCCTTACGTCAAGCAAGACGGTGTATAGCGCTGGGTTTGGCCCACTCATGCCAGGCGTCACATTCGTACCGTATCCGTACGCGGTACATGGTCCGATTTATGACGATGAGAAGAACGCCGAGTGGTGTCTGGAGCAACTGCGTGTTGCGCTGAAGCAGCAGTCGACGCCGCGTGACACGGCGGCGATTATCATCGAGTCGGTGCTGGGTGAAGGCGGCTATGTTGTGCCGCCGAAGAGTTTTATGAAGGGTTTGCGCGAAATTGCATCAGAGAATGATATTCTTCTCATTGCAGACGAGATTCAGTCTGGCTTTGGCCGCACGGGCGACTACTTTGCCATTGACGGTCACTTTGACGTGCAGCCGGACATTTTGACGTTCGCTAAAGGCATTGCAGACGGATACCCGATCAGTGGCATTGCCAGTCGCAAAGAGCTGACAGACACGCAGCCTCCAGGGTCGATGGGCGGCACTTATGCAGGTAATGCCGTCGCTTGCGCTGCTGCCATTGCTACACAGGAAGTAATTGCTGAAGAGAACGTGCTCGAGAACACGCGTGCTCGTGGCGCGCAGCTGCAAGCTGGGCTTGCTAAGCTGAAGGCATCAGACAAGTACCCGATTCTGGATGTGCGTGGTTTGGGTTTGATGATCGGCGTTGAATTTGACCCTGCCACGACGCCAAGTGGTACGGCGAGCAAGATTTCGACGGTATGCTTGGACCATGGTATGATGCTGTTGACAACGAGTATCTACGAAACCTTGCGCTTCATGCCGCCCTTGACCATCACGGAGGATGAGTGTGCGCTTGCACTGGAGATTTTTGAGAAGGCGCTGAATGACGTTTTCACGAAGTAGAGCCGCTGGAATTGCTGTGGTAGATGATAGCTCGGCCGAGTTAGTGTTCAATGGTCCAAGAAATGACTAAAATATGACGAATTTATAAGGAGAAGAGTCTGTTTCCTTTGATGTTATAGTGGCCTTTATGACAACGTCATTTGCTCGTGCATGACGCAATCGAACGACAGATGTAGCGGGATTTCTAGAAGTTCTCGTGGAGCTGTGTCTGGTAGATGGCTCTTGGCCTATCGCGTGGCGAGCCCAAAGGGTACTGCAAGGCTGATCCACTCTTCCGTTTGCACCACCAGACGCGCGTGTGCGCAAGAGTATTAACGGATGGATACGATAGAAGCGCTGCAGATGTGAGGCATTCTTACGCCAGATGTCACTGATTGGAGCGCGCAATGGATTCCGTGGCCAGACCGTATCCAAAAAATTGGTCTGACATTCTACGTTCGACTCATGTGGAAGTTCCAGAGCGCGGTTGAGAGAAAGATGGCGGAGGTGCCTCGTGAAAGAGACTTCGGGCGTTCTCACATTTTTCTGTGTCCACGACGTACACGAGAGCACACTCTGCGTGGTCTCACACGCGTATCGAAAAGCAAGTCGAGGGCTACAACTGAAACATCCCTGGCGTCTGTCGGTGAAGCCATTTCAGAATAATCGGTGGATAGCAATGCACCACGTCTTTGATATCGCTCAGTTTGAGACCATGCTTATGGTGCGTCAGTTTTGCTGGCTCGGTCACAGACGAAGGGCAAGAGGAGTGCCCACAAGAAGTCTGTGAAGTGTCCATTGCTGCTTCCCTAATTACATGCCAGACGTCATCATCAGACTTGAATCTGGGATGCGGGTACTATGTAATGCTGGGAGAGCGGTCTATTGTGCACACCAATGTTGGTGAGAAAAAGAAGATGTAGATGAAGAAGGACCGCCCGGTCTGGATCCGCCGTACCCCGCTACCCAAGCGCACCGTCACATGGCTGACTTTAAGCGATATACTGCTTAGAACAAGGGCCTGAAGAAACAGCACCCTGAGTACGTGAAGAGATGCCATCGAGCTACACGAAGTACCGGAGTGACTGCAAGTAACCTCGGGCTCCTGCTACACTTCAGCGCGGAGCGGCCGTTTCTCAAGTGAAAGCTCTTTAAGAAGCGTATGGCTCATGCGTGCGTGCGAGAGTGCCGACAGTTATAAAGTCATTCACTCGTATTGAACACTCCTATTCTCAAGGAGATGCTCCCGGAACACATTGTTCAACGCATGCACAAGGGAGATAGAT
The DNA here is from genome assembly GCA_003991265.1 of Pseudoperonospora humuli. Taxonomy (NCBI): domain Eukaryota; phylum Oomycota; class Peronosporomycetes; order Peronosporales; family Peronosporaceae; genus Pseudoperonospora; species Pseudoperonospora humuli. The sequence continues at coordinate 59,774 of NQFO01005342.1, read as the reverse complement.
ACCTTGATAAGTGAAGACGAGCAAGACGTGACAATTCTCATTTGTGATACTTCCGACTACGCCACTTGCTTCAGTTCTACCGAAGTAGTCTCGCTTCTCAATCAAATTTGTCGTAAACATGGCGTTCGTAAGATGGAAACAATTGGGAAAACGCACATGGTTTGTGCTGCTTTACAAGTCAAAGTCCAGAAGTGCAAAGCAGTCCTTCGTGCAGTGTCCATGACATTGGATATCCTCACTTGTCTGGAAAAATGTCGTCAAAGACATCAAGTTACAGATTGAAATCCATTCGGGTCGGGTGGTGAATGGCCTTGTAAGGATGAGAAAGCAGCGATTCTCCGTGTTTGGAGACACAGCATTCGCACATATCTTGTCAAACTTCGTTGGCACGTGATACTGAAGAGCGGACAAACTGATTTAGAAAAGCTTTCTGTGCTGGTGATCGCCTTTCTTCACCTGAGCCAAAGGCATCCGAAATGCTACAACCGACGTCTGGTCCCGTCAATACAGTAGATGGGCTTGGATGATGGACGAGATTGTCCTTGCGCTGTGAAGGTACAAATTGGCTTGATGTGCTGCCAGCTGCTAACGTCTCACGTTTCCAAGTAGGTTGATGGATACTGCCATGAGCAGCCAAACGCTCCTTTAGTTCATGGATTCGACCCTTGAGTGCCTCGCATCGTCCTTGCAAGCGCACAATCCCCGCCGGATAGTCATTCGATTTGGGAATTCGGTGATATTTCTTGTCGAATTGAGTTCGCCACGCGCGAATTCGCTGGAAACACAGCAATTTCACCGTCTCGCAATTCTTGAGCTCCTGCTTCATTAAGTCTTCGATGATGCGTTGCTGGGCTGACAACGAGCTGGAAATATTCAGTCTGTGTGCTGGATTGACCGACGAAAAATACGGATGAACGAGCAATTGCTGCAGAGGCAAGAGCTCTAGCAAGCTACTCAAAAAATGGTGCTCGGATGAGCTTGCCGCTACTTTGCTCAACAAGTTGGCTCTTTCCATCTGTGCACCTCGCACACGAAGGCCAGTGAGCATTTCGATCATTACGTATGCCACGCTTCGCACATCTTGAGCTATTGCATCACTCGTCAACTGTGATCCCGTCTTCGAGCGGCAATATTGTGGGTCCGCTAGATATCTAAAGCATACGGACTCGTGTGTACAAGTACTAGAGAAAACAAATGACGTCAAGCGTACCCTTGGTTTTGCAGCGTTTTCACCGCAAGCTCGGACGGAAACCAGGCCGCAATTTTGACGACGTTTCCTCCGCAAAGCACAAGTGATGAGAGTGAAAGCTGAGCGTAGCATGAAGTCAGCTCGATACCGAAGAGCGTGATAACTCATGACGATTACGTACGCCGCCACAGCAAATGCCAAACTTTACAAACATAAACCGAAAAAAGTGTGTTAATCGACAGAAAAATGGATTAGTTAGAAGATGTGAGCGCAGAACCTCGTGCAGAGCATGAAGTCCGACTAATGTTTGGTAGATATACTGCTTGATAGCTAAGGGATGTAGACGCTTGAAGTCCTTTTGAAGACTACCATAATGATTAGTTAGCACACGCTAGGTGCTGCATACTTCTTCAATGCAAGATTCGGCTTTGTTTCGTACTCTGCAAGAGTCTTGATAACTGACGCGGTCGAGCAGAGATACACACATCTCTGACTGCAACTCACCGAGTCGTAACAAAAGACATGGCGTACTTTATTTCCAATGGCAATATCATGCCAGCGCACAAGTTCACTTGCTAAAAGTTCTCGAGCAAATTCGGAGGGTAAAGTATTCTCGTCTGAGACAGCAGCATTCTCGACAATATCAATGCATTCCACTGCAAGCATACGACCACTAGTACCAAGCGCTTTACAGATGCGACCAAGTCGTCCCAACGCGACGTTCTCCGTCGATAAGCGGAACGTCCCATCAACGCGTCCACAATCAGCTTGCGGCATTGTCAATAATAACCCATGAATCGTCGCAAGTCGAACTAATTATTGACATCGTAACTCCGCATCTTGATTCAAGTATGCAGGTATCCTCCAAACTTGCATATTGCGCATGTAGCAAACTGTTCACACAACAATTTTTTTGTGATAAGACTGAGTCTATTACTATGGTGACTAAACCTATACGAGTGCTGAGCGAGCGCATCATGAGCCGCGGCTTTGAGCCAACGGTTGTGCGCCTCATGGAGAATGTAAGGTGCTTGTAGTATCGAAATGTCTTACAGCCCTGACCCTCTCTCTGGTGTGATAGGTACAAAAAGTGGTGCAAGCGCAACCTGGACTGATCTCATTGGAGACACTGAGAGACGTGAATGACCACCACAAATACGTGATGCTGTCAGAGGTGAGCTGGGTGGTAGTAGGCGGTGCAGTATTGATGCATCGATATTAATGAAAGGTGGTGAAATGTTGTTGCAGTGGAATTCGATCAAAGACTACCAAGCGTGGACGTCAAGTGAAGCCCACAAGCAATGCACGGAGCAGATTAACGAGGTGCTGGATGTTCCTGGTAAGCAGACGACCATTTACAAGGTACCCGAGGACGACATCTTTTTACTGTAAGAAGAGCTCATAGCTTCAATTGACGATCCTTTAGGGTGCTGCATTGCAATAGACAAAGTGTCATCTAGTCACCTCGTAAGAGTTGAGCAGTATTGCGGTGTAGACTGCCCTAAGTGGACATTGTTCGTCTCTACAATTGTTTTGCTTCTGAAGTTTCGTCTGTTCCCATGTCCTTTTGATAGCCCATGGTCCAATCGCGGCTGTGCAAGAGGAGATTGGTAGACTGTAGGCAGCAGACAAGCACGAAAATGTCAAGCAAACGAAGCAGTGACTCAAACGAGAGCTATAGCAGCAGACTTGTGCATCTACTAGTCGATTAGTATCGTAAGGTGCAACTCAAGCGCAAGTTCCATTGACGAGTGTTCGGACAAGTGCGAGATATTCAAGGCCGCTCTTTGAAAGCAAAACAGATCAGCTGACTCGATTGTTAAAGAAGTTAGCCAGTGATAGAATCCCGATCACAGAGGAAAAAGCTTGAGCGCAAGTTGCAGAAACAGGAACGATTGAGGACAATGCTTTCAAGTAAGACAAATGCTATCATAGCGTCGAATAGATACGATCTACCGCGACCATGAGGTCCGGTGCGGTACTCATGCGATGAAACAGGTTTATGTCAAGGCATGGTATTTCACACGCTTAGATATGTGATCTCAAAAATGATCTCCTCTTTGACTACACCGACTCGACCATCTATGACCACTTTGACTGCCTCAGACGCAATCTCGAGTTGTCAAGATCAAGCAAAGTATGTCACAAAGGGCACAAGACGGACACGACAGACTTCCAACGAGCATTTCGTAAGCAAATATAGTGGTCAACAATGGCGTGACAATCCATGAGTATTTCTTCAAACACCTTCGAGGACTTGATCTTCAAAGCAAAAAAGAAAAAAGACTTTGTAAACGCAATGATACATGCGTGCAACAGTAGCAACAAGACGGAGATGACAGAAACGCTGCAGATGCACAGCGGAGAGAATCGAGTGGACTAAGTAGAACATTCCGTGGGCGCATCATATTCAGGACAACGGTATGTACTCGTGCCGCGAGTGTGGTGCTGTATCCACACGCACAGCTTTACAAGATAGACTGCTGTAAAGTATATCACTACAATTACATGAAGCGCATCGTACACCATTGGGACATCGATGTGAACGCAGCAGCTCGAGAAGAAGGGACACATGGCGGACAAGTTGGGCAACGATCGTGGAGACGCAAAAGTGTCCACCTTCGGGGTTAGGCTGACTACTATTTTTGGAAAACCCGCTTTTTGTTTCTTTTCTACCAATCCCAGCTCTCTTTTCCTTCCCATTACATCTCCTCACTCGCCGAGTTGGCGTGACGACGACCGTGACGCACGGCAGCAGAAGGAATTGCACACCTCCGACTTCCCCTCGTCCGCCAGCAATGGAAACTGTCTTAGAGCTGGAGGAAAAGCCCAAAAGCGCTTCCTTCACCTCTGTCGATGCCCGTCTCGAAGACGGTGTTCCGTTCGACAAGCGCATGACCTGCATGACGCCTCGTGGTTCTTACTTAGACTCGAGTGGCAGCACACGATGCCATAGTATGACAGAGAAGATGAATATTCCAGCAGCTCCATTGTCTATCGATGAAGAGCGGCACTGTACCAAACGAGTGTCGTCAGTGAAATCAGCGTCAAATGTGCTGGCATTAGCCTCACGAGTGCGTGGCAAGGAGAATTTGTCGGCTTCGATGCCAATGAGACGCTATAATAGCTCGCAGAGTGTGATGCAGGCAACTTCGGAGCGTAAAAGAAGCGTGGGTGCCATTTCGTCCGGTGGCGTGGCGATGGTACGAGCAGCCAAGGCAAATTTAAGCGAAGAACGCACGGGTTTCGCTCGCATTTATTTTGAAAATAAGAACTTCACATCGTCCACAGTGTTCAAGCTATTGAGCACTACGACGGTGCTTGAGGTGAGAAAGTCCATGGCAACAAAGATAAAGATTCCAGTGCAGGAGTTTAGCAATTACGCCATTGTCGTGGTGTTCCCGACGGACAATACGGGGTCGCTCTCAGCGAGGACATTGAGGGACGAGGAGCTCATTTTGCCACTGGTGGAGAGACTCAACCGCTCGCGCCCTGTGCAAAAGGTGGATGCAGATGAAAAGAGTGGAAGTATTACACGCACTAAGCCGAAACACCGCTCACGACCACCGGTCAAGTTTGTTCTTAAGGTAGGAAGCGGCTTTGAGTGCAGACATTATTTATTGGTGCATTTATTGAAATTGTGGTTGTGCGAAATTTGGAATGAATAGAACGTTCAAGGTTCTCATCTGGATATTAGTGAAAGTTCTGCACCTCCAAAACGTCAGGGATCTGATACGCAGTCGATCAACTTTCCTGTATTACTCGGAAAGGCGAGTCATTTGCTTCCGTTGAATTTGTTACGTGGAGATGTGCTATGACTTACAAGCTGACTTGCGTTTTTACAGGGTGTATACTCAGGCTACCTTCAGAAGGCAAGCTCTAGCGATCCTAATCTGTGGAGAAAGCGCTGGTTTATCATCAAAGGAGACCAACTGCTTTACTGCAAGTCAAACGTGAATCAGCAGGATGTGACGTCGATAAGTTTGCTCGGTGCAGTTCTCGCGAAGGCAAAGCCAGAAGTGGTACGTGGTTCACTATCGTTTCGGAGACTGTTGGTCATCTCTTTTACGTGGGACCGTCTTTTCTGGTTATTCAGCGTGTGCCATTCTCATTCCAACTTAAAACACCTCGCCGGGACTATGAGGTAAGCACCGAGTGTATGGACACTTGATTTTTGCTGTTGAACATTGACGTCAAGTGTGTATGGATTCTTCTTAGCTTTGTGCCAGTAGCAAAGACGAGATGGTGGCTTGGATTCATGCACTACATGTTCAGATTGGCTTATGCTCCGAAAATCACCGTCTGTACGAAGCTGAGATTTGGATCACGGAAGATGTAAGTGCATGGGCAACTCTGATCCTCAGTGCTGTTTTTCTAATTGTTGAATGACTGATGCAGGCTGTCATGAAAAGCGAACGGGATTCAATACCGTCAGTGATAGAACCTTCCCTGCTGGAGCGTGTGCTCTCTCGTGAAGATTCTTTGAAACTTTTCCGCGATTTTGTATTCACAACCCAGTACCAGAGTTTGCTGGACACATGGATCGAGTGTGAGCTGTTCCGACGGAGCTGTATCGCTCGAGAGAATGGGCTTGTAAACAGTACAAGCACGACAAATCGGCGAACCGCGCAGGACGAATGGAATCACTTAAAGGCAATCGTCCTTGCAATTCAGCTGTTGAATATTGTACGCGCTGACGAGCTGGTCCAGCTTCGAAAATCGTGTCAATCAGAGCAGAGTGATCGTCCTCTCAGTGTGACCTTGAACAATGACGGCTGCGAAGAGTATCCGCGGACTGATGCCATCGTTCCAGTGCAACTGAAGCTCTTCAAGGCTATCGAGGCTGGGCCGTTTCAACAGTTCCTGTTGCAAAACGGGTACCGACTTTTACTGGAGCGCATTATTGGGGCAATCGCTTGATTGATGGGCTGGTAAACTAGTAGACAGATCTCAACGATAGTGGTTGAGTGGGAACGAAGAAGTTGCTTCTTCTCGCTGATATCGTTTGCTCAAAGCGAGGGTTGGTGATCCATGTACCAATTTGTACAATTGAGACAACGATATACCTGACAAAATATTGCAATGTTGTTTGGTCTGATGATGATTTTGCTTCAAATGTTATATTTCGGGTCTACCATTGTCCAAAGCTCAAGTCTTTCGGCGAGCCATGTGGTCGTAAATCACAACTTGTAGATACTCTTTTGACTTGATCTCGGTACGTGTCGAATTATCGCCAGGATTCGCCTGCGTCATTCCAACAGGATCAAAGTAGAAAGTAAAGCACCTGCACATGAGCTAAACATCTTCATGCAACGTACTTTTGGATCCACGTTGATAATCTTCCGGTCGCGCTTGTTCTTGAAGAGCAAACCGGTTTCACTATCGGCAATCACTTGAAAATTTGGCGTCGAGTTGGAAGTGGACGTCTGAGTTTCCCAATTGTAGTAGCTCAGGTCGGAGGACTTTGGCAGCAATTTCTTTTTGCGTTCAAAGTACGGCTCAAGCGGTTCAGTTTTCAGACGCAGTGCGTAGTCGATATATCCACTGATCTCTTGCCCCTTGGCATTCTTGTCTCGAATAAAAATGATGCACTACAAGCACTGCAATGAGACATCGCTACAATTGAGTACGGGAGAGTTAGTTACCTACCGTCAACTTTCCATTGCGGACCAAATCTTCTCGACTTGCCAAAGACGCTAAGAATGGATACTCCGACAGATCTTTTCCCGCACTTGCTAATGGCTTTGGAGCACTCGTCTTCTGTGCATTCCGCTCTCGTTCAGCTCTCTTTCTAGCTTCAAAGTCGTCTCTTCGAAGCGTCTCGCCACTTCCTCGATAGCCCAATTCGACCAATTGGCGAGCAAGTTCCTCATCCTCAAGGTAAAACAGATCAGTCTCACTCAATTGCGAGCCTAGATAGTCTTCATAGCTTGCAAATTGGTCCAAGGATTCGCCTGTATACGGATGATGCTCTTGAGACGCTCGTTCCGTTGCCATGTGTGCAACCAAGACTTCAGCAATTAATTACAAGGTTTTGTGATATGTATAGAAACTTTGAGTGCGACCGTCCATTTCCATGATATTTCGTAGATGACGTGAAAAATGCGATGAAAGATAATTGCAGTCGAAGCGAAAGAAGAAGAGGAAGAGGGACCACTTACGTTGGACACGCAGGACCACGCCTCATAACGTGCGTGGCATCATGCAGGCAACTTTACGCGAGGATTGTCGTATGGCTGGTCTCAACCAATTTTGTGCGTAGAATGTGGGATAAGAGAGAACGGCATCTAGAGTAGCAGCGAATCATTGCAGTGTTGAAGATCGCAAGCTACACGAAGTATCTGAAGCGACTGCAGTGCTTTTGAAGCAACGTGAAGTGTTTGCTGCAATTCTACATTGTGTGAGTGAATGTGCTTTTGGAAGCGTTTGACTCGTGTGGCGGTCGGTGCGATAACGAAGCGACGATCATGCGCCGCGCACAGAAACTGGAGCAGATGCGACGGCATTGCACCAAATGATGAAAGGGTTTGACGCAACAATGCGCGACTTCATGGACAAGATTTGAACAAGTAAACGTACTGCTGCTGTCACGCTGGCTCTTAGGGCAAAAGGACTAAATTTTGCATAATTGCTTTTTAAACTTTAAATGTTTATTACAAAAGTTGCGATGAGTTTGAACTGCTTTAGTGGTCGTGCTAACGTCGAGGGCGAATCGGAGCTGGAGGAGGCGTCCAAGATGGTGGAGGATGCCTTCACCCGCATCCAGAAAACCGACATCAGACGTGAACGCATTCAACAAGCCATTGAACACACGCGCTCGGACAAAAAACAGGAGATGGAGACGCATTTGCAGTGGCTCTTGGAGCAGAAGACGCGGCTTGAGCGAGATCTCGATTCCGTGGACAAGCAAATTGAGGAGAAGAGGATGAGGCTTAAGGAGAGACCAACGTAGCGCTACGCTTCATATACGCCGAAGTAACGTGTCACGCTTCGTTTCTTCTTCTCAGTTCTTGTCATGATTATTAAGGTTAAGACAAAACTGAGTAAAATCTAAACTGGACTGTTGAATTATAGCTTGGTAAAGTCTGCTTCTAAGTGTTTGTCGTCGGAGACGCACGAGTCTGGCCCACTGAAGCTTACGGTGCTCGTAGCTATGGACGAGTTGACGTATGATTCGGCATAGCTACAGCTTGAGACGGAGGATTTGCCATAACTTATAATGGACTCGTTGTCGTCTTCAGTTGTTACAACAGAGTTGCCCATAGACGAAGAATAATCCGAGCGAGCCGCATTCATCACTGGAATGGACGAATTGCTGCTAATTTTACTTAGCTCGGAAATACGATCACCATGTCGTACTACTTCCGAGTCGGGTGCTGAGATGGAGGAGGATGTCGACACGCGAAGGCTGCAAGATATGGCTGCAAGTTCTGGAATAGGCGAATTTGACGCTCGGTCATCATCAGTTTCGGCAAGAGGCGATAATCCCGACTCATTGGACGTCGCCCATGCTTCTCCATTGATATTGGGGTCCAGCTTTTCCAAATTCGTTTGATCGCTGAGCTTTTTCTTTTGGCGAACGACAACAACAGCCAAGACGGCGCAAACACAAAGAGCAGCCAAAATGCCTCCGATTTTGATCGTAGCATTACCATCACTTTCTGAAGACGTAGAAATCTGAGTTACGTCTTTATCAGCTTTAGTTTTCTTGCTGACTTCCGTATCAGGTACTTGTACTTTGCCGACGATCTCATTTTGGTCAACAAAGCCGTCTTTCTGGAGATTAGACATGTCCAAGTCTGACGATGAGCTGTTTGAGCAGCATGAACCTTGAAGACAAAAGCTACCAACAAGTCCAGCGTGGTCAGACGTGTAACACCCGTCGTAATTAATGCGCGAAATCTCAGACTTGAGGTGGCAAGCGTCTTCACTCTGAGCACGGAACAGCGTAAAGTCAAATTTGACCGAACAGGTGGGTGACCCCATGTCGCCACAGAAAGTTCCTTCGTCTGATGGGTCTTCCATGCCATTCTCGAATAAGATCTGCATGGCCGGATAGCTCCTGAGTGCGTTAAAGTCGCCCATCAAGACCACCAAGTTATCGTCAGCGTTGCAATTCGTTTTAATACGCTCGAGAATAATGTTCGAGCCATTCTCCTGTGCTTCATCATTGCCAGGAGTTTCGTAGTGCGTGTTCAAGACGCAAACCGTAGCTCCCGTATCAATATGCTGAAAGCGGCCCCACACACACGTGCGGTAATACGCCATCCCCCACGCAGCAGACATAGTGTTTGGGTCCGGTCCAAGCCAAAACATACCATTCGTGATTGGTTTCCATGTGTCTGAGAGGTAGTAAATAGCGTTCCACTCCGCGGCATTCCCATTGAGCGAGCCCGTACTTTCTCCAATAACCGAATAAGTTCCTGCTAATTCGCCATCCAAGAAACCCTTCTGGGCGTCCGAGGTCTCCTGAGTACCGACAAAGTCTGCGGCTACTGTCTTGATATTTTTCAGCACATTGTCCTTACGAATACCATCCCAATGACTGCATTTCGCTCCCTTGTCGACTGAAGCCTGCGACGTGCGAATATTAAACGACATCATGTGCACCTCCACGTCCTCAACGTCCTTCACGCCAAAGGCCACAGCCACAAAAGATGCAGTGGCAACCATCATAATCCTCAACATTCTCATCGCGCAAATCTGAATCTGAAATGGCTTTTTCAAGCGCTGACCTTATTAGATTCTGCTACTTCGACACCACGAACACGGCAGAAACAAGAATGAATCGAGAGGTGACGGATGGAAGCTGGTCCGATACACAAAGAGGGAGAGAGGAGGTAGAACCAGTCGACGGCTTTGTCATCTGGTGTTGCGTCCGTCTCTGGTTCGATTCAGTGCATGATAGTTTAAACGATGTAGGGTAAAGAGGATATTATGTTTGACAATATCGTGTAGTTTGTTTTTGTAAGTGTTTCAAACTCCGCTCTTGCATCGAATATCAACGGTAGCTTTAAATTCTGATTTGGCATCTTACCAGATTAGAAGAGAATTTTTTCGTTCAACTTATAAAAGGCACTTGAGGTAGTCGGGTAGCTACCACATCTGATTCAAAGGAAGTGCATAACAAAGACATGGCAATTATCGACTATGACCGCAATTAAACTATCGACATGCTTGGCTATACGTCATATTTGAAAGCTACTCGGAATAGGTACTTGATGCCGTTAGTTAAATGCTAATAATGCTGACGTTCGAAATTTTGAAGCCGACGTTTGCGGTGCCGACTAACGCAATCGTCGCAGTTGCAGTTGTCGTTACCCTGTATGATCGCAGACACTTGCGATTGTGCCGAATTCGAACATTGAAAACTTTACTTACCACCCGTCACTATTTCTAAGCCACGTGTTTCCAAGAGACACAGGATAAGTCCGTTGAACTTTTTTCAGCATTTCGCGTCTATAACGGCTCTGACAAGTTAACACGTTGGTCATATTGCAGAGCTTAGTTGTTCAAATCTTTCACCACCTTTGATCGTCCACTGCCAATGCGACCGGCATTAGCAAGTCTAACGTGATCCTCATGCGACGGCGACAAGGTCGGAGCAAATAAGGGCAACTTGGCTGCAAACAACGAGTTGCCGTGGAAATGATCACCAGCAGTTGAGACAGAAGGGGCGGGTTTACAGCCAGTTCGAAATCGTTCAAAAGCTGCTCGTGTTTCCAGCGGTTTGGCATCAGCGGGCGTAAATCCTGGCGGCGCTTTTGTCGAACCCGTTGGTAAAGGCAGCGACGGCGTCGTGAACGGTGGAAATCCAAGTCCAGCAGTGCCCGGAAACCTATTGGTTTCACTATGGCAAACGCTCTCGTCGTGGTGAGTTTCGCCCGCCATGGAGTCGACCAAATCACGCCCTAGTGTGACGAATGACAGATCGTCGTTCCATTCATCCAAACCTGGAAACTCTCCGGATAGTACCGATTGAGAAGGATTCGTCATGTTGTCACTCTGAGTTTCAGTACGCCATCGATCCGACAAAGCTTTGAACGCCTCAAACGGACCTTCCTCTTGCACAGGTGGGGACGTTGCAGCGGGTGATAACAGTGTTGATCCGAGACTTGGTTGGGGTGGAGGGCTAAAGGCATTGATCGACAAGCTTGAGAATTTATGACGAGAATCCACAGCTTTAGCTTGCGCTATAGTCGAGTGTGAGGGTGAAGCCGAGCTGAGATAACCTTTTGATGATTCCTTGGCCACTGCCACGTTCTCCTTCGTGTTGCTGAAGTGAGAAGCTTTTGCTGGCGGAGTATTCACTTGTCGGGGTGACTTTGTCGACAGGAGCAATGGCTCGGAGGTCATTGTCTTGCCTTCTTTTCCACTTTTCTTTCCAGCGTCTCGTAGACTCGCTTTGACGACTGTAGATGGTGCTGCCACTTGGTCACGTGTAGGCAAGACCTCTTTGTTTGTATTCGTCTTTGTAGTCAGAGGTGTGGCATTTCCATTGCGGTCATCTTTCTTCACTTCGTCGCTCTTACTCAGTTGACCATTTCGAGGAGACGGCGTAGGGGACTGCACAGGGGACGGAGTGGACACAGTTTGTGGTCCTTTACGCCGACGTTCCAGTAGTTTTGCTACTGCTGGTGTCACCACACGAGCAGGTGAAGCAAATGATGTTTGCTCCATATCTGCCAAGATACGATCGACTGATGCAAGATTGTGCTGCAAGCTTTTCGCCTGGGTGGCGCTTGTGGACGCTTTACCCGCCTTTGAGACCGCTTTTCCAGCAACTTGCAGTGATTGTGCTTTGCCAAACACGGAAGCCCATGCATCGCGAGCCAAGAACAACAACGTGTGAAGGGCGCAAAGTACGGCAATTGCTGATGCGAATAGCCACACTGCACGGAAGGCAAACCGCGTGAAACGTGACATTCGAGAACGCAAGCATACAAAGGCAGCGTTGGTGGTAATTGTGCCCTCAAGCCGTATACGCTTGAACTCATCGCTCGTATCGATGACCAGCCAACTCGTCATACGGAATGTCGAGCAACTGGCGTATAAGGAAACCCGGAACTTTGCTGTTTCGCCTGGAGCAAGCACCTTTGCTTCCTCTTGACTGCCGCCAGTGAAATCGTCCGATGTTACCACGAAATTGCTCGTCTTAGGTGATATGTCTGACGCCCATTCCGACTGCATCCAAGAGTCGAGTTCCACCGCCACACTGCGAATGGTTAATCCGAACGAACCTGTATTCGAAAGCACCACTTCAGCGCTTTGTACAAAATCCGTTGATGCGTCATCGACAGTCAGAGCAAATTTCAGCGTGCCGTCAGACTCGACCAACGCGTCACTTTGTCGCGTCTTATCATCCTCAGTCACAGTCGCCGAGTCTCGAGCAATGTAACAAGAGGCTTTGGACGTACAATCAGTTGAAGCATTCACCGCAATGCCTAGTGTTCCTTTGCCACTCCGTGCAAACAATGAAATCGGTTCAATGTGTGTGAGATCATTGCGTACAAAGATTGTTGTGTTTACTTCGTGCACCTTCGAAGGGAGATAGTAAATTGGTCCAAGTTGAGCCTCTTCTCCAGCAGAGACTTCAATGATGCTTTTTGGGTAGTAGAACAAGGGCGCATTGGGCTTTTGCCGACTTGCAGCCACTACTTTCCACTCCAACAAGCACAATTCCGACACATGGTCTGCGTTCCAGAATTCCATGTCAACGTCATCCAAGTATTCATACAAATTGAACTCTTCTTCACAATTGAAATAGACATCGCGGTCGGTCTCTGCAATGGCCAATTCCATGTGCACCGACATGTTGCTTGGGTTTCGTACGTGGACGTAGAGATGATTGCGCTCTGAAATTTCCGTCAACTCGAATTCCATGCTGACGGATTCCGTATCCTGATTCCACATCATTCCAGTCACCATAGGACGCTCAAGGAGAGCCTTGACCGTGACTTGAGCAACCTCATCTATAATGTCCGTTTGCAAACTCACCTGGGCTTCCATGATCGAACGGGCCTCAGTCGCTGTAATGTTGCTCCAGAACGCATTCCGACGGCTTTGAGCTTCCATGTCGTACTTATTCACATGTTCTCCGTACTCTGAGAGCTGCCCATACATTTGTTCGACAACGCTCTCAGGCAGCAAACAATCCACGGGGAAGAGACCCTCATTGCAATTGGCGCCTTGACCGGGAGAAAAAAGAAGCTCCAAGACCATGTCAACCTGCCCCGGCGCGATCGCTTCCTTCATCGACACGAGCTGTAGCTCTGAGCTACTCGTAGTAGCCATCAATGGCGTCACCGAATGCTCAAATGTGTTGCGATACCCTAAGTGAATCGTTGTAGTACGACCAGGGAACATTGCTGGCACCACAACTATTGGCGTAATCGGCTCGACCGTGCCATGGACACTCACGAAACGTGCATAGAGGTGGTAAACCTCTGAGATGGTCGTCATCGACATGACTGGTACAGTCATTTCACCAAGTGTGTCCTTGACCGTGATTTCAACATGAAAAATTGCTCGGTAGCCAGGCGGAAGAACAATACTATCTCCCGTCGAGATGAAGCGAATGCCTTTGCTCCATTCACCGCCATCTTCAGCTGCTTTTGTGCTATACGGGAAGTGTGAAAACGATTCGGCCTCAGTCACTTCAACTGCAATTGACATATCCACTGTATCATTCGTGAAAACCTTCATGATTGACAGCGTCTGTGGCACGGGATTTTCGTTTGTTACTTCCACCTTCTCTGACCGAGCAGTGTGTAGCGCAATCCTGTCCATGTCAAACAACAGCGACCGGCATATATGAACAGCGTTGGTGTCGCTCGATACTTGTCCACTGTCTGTGCGAGGTGTCGCTATTGGTACAGGACTACCTTCTGGACCTCGCAAACATGCCTCTTGCTCTTGTCGACTTGTACTCGAATCACTGTCGAAGCTGGCAAAGTAGTTTTGAAATCCTCTGGTTGCATTCAGGGTCAGAAAGCCATGGTACACGTAGATCTGGATCCGATGAAGGGTGGCATTCGTCTCAATCATCAACGAATACGGTCGGGACGTGGAAAATTCGCCTTGATTATGAGATATTGGTGTGATCTGTAGCAATATCATCGGGAAGCTTTCCCCAATCGGAACGATGCCCTGCTGGAATTCGTGTACTTTGACTTCCCGATGGCCATAGTCTTCCAGCAGTACGTCATCTATCCACACACGTTGTAGTTCAACAGGACAATCAAATCGGTTCCACACTTGAAGCTCTTTCACTCGACTTGTACCAGCCACTACTACCATGGAATCGTTTTCACTAACACTTGACACAAGGTTGACAGTCGACTTTTCTCCCTTCTCTTCTCTCTCACCACCATGTACATGATTGAAGGGCACAACAACTCCCAGTAATGTCTGGTTTAGCTGAAATGCTAAATGGCCTTTGACAACCTGTCCATACAGTCGCAAATTTTGGTTCCCCAACTCGGAGCTCGATGCATTTGTCTGCAACAGGAGCGAAGCAATACAGCTCCCTCCAGTGATATCGCCATCAACTCGAAGCTGCACGGCCAGGGCATGATATGCTCGAGTTTGTGGTGAAATGACGGTCGATCCTCGTAGTTCCGCTCCGACGATCAAATTACTTTCCAGGACTTTGAGCTCCAGTACTTCAATCGGATTGGACCCAGCATTGTATAGCGAGAAAAGCACCTCATGCGGTTCATCTTCATAGACATCCGTGAGGACGCCCAGGTCGACCTCTTCCGGTTCAATGTGAATTCCAGGTTCCAGCACAGTGATGCGCACAGGCACCAACAACAACAGTTGCTCGCCAGCAGCAATGTGAAGGTAGGTAAAATGTTCCCCAAGAGTGTGTGTTTCAACTGACACTTTGACCAGAGGACTCGTTGTTCCAGCGGGCATATCCCAAGCACCCCGACCACTTCTTCGAGCATATTCAAATACTTTATCATACTGTCCTGGAATCATCTCGGCCACTTTTTTCATTTCATCGCCTTCTCGTGGCCATCGGGGTCCAATCCAATCGCTGCCATTGAGTAGCTGCAGATAAACAAAGCTATTGAGTGCAAATACTTCGGTAATGCGAATGGTTGAGTCCGTAGGATTGACAAACTGAAGCGATTGTTCAAAGCGTGCTCCCGCAGGAACGGAGGCACGAATTGGACTCACTCCATACCGATTCAATGCCACTTCGGGACTGCTGATGGGCAAGGAAAAGAGTCCAGACGTTGTTGAGACGCGTAAGTGCGCATCTACGCCATTCGATTCGACTTGACGTGGCAAAAACACAAATTGGACATTGAAGCGATCGCCCGGATCCAGTCGAATGCCACGAACGTCATTGGTGAGCGAGAATCCTTCATGGGTAAAGTCAGCAGCATCCAGACGCACGGAAACACGTCCACGGTTCTCCACTGCCACGTAATATCGCTCTGGAGTGCACGTTTCCATCCGTCCAAGGTCAACTCGAGTTGGGGTGAATTTAATGGCTTGGTCGTCTATTGCTGCATCTGGAGCAGCGACAGTGGCCACAGGAATACCTCGAGTGATGGACAGTCGATCACTGCGTCGGCGTCCCACGCCACGTGACGTTGCTATGCCATCAGCGCCTACCACGTAACTCTCAAGTGGTAGCTGGGGACTCCATTCGCGACGTTGCGCGCTCGAAGCTTGTTCCGCTGCGACCAGTGGACATGATAGAAGGACTGTAAGTATCAAAGTGACTAGCATGTGCCAAGTAACAGCCTTGACGTCGCGAAGCCGTCTAGGCAAAGTGCTCGGGGCGCCGCCAGATGCTGCCATGCGGTCGTAGATCCAAGGAATTTTGTTGAATTTTGACCTTCGGGGTATTTATTTTAAAAGGTTTAGGCACGCGAAGGTTGTATTGCAATCGTACGCAAGATGAGTATTGCTAAACTGTCTCTGTTCCAGAAGAGCGATTTGCTCGGTAGTAGAGAGAGCTCGTGAAAGATTCTGTTACAAAAGGAAAGGTAGAGCACGCGATCGATGACGCAGACCCGTTGTAGACTGCGTCTATGTTTTGCAATTTTAGCTTCATTCGATTACTAAAGGGCGAGAATCCTTAACGTCGTAACGACGCAATGTTTTCCCCTCTCCTCCAGCTCATCTGAATTGACTAAAATGACATGTCCTTCGGCGTATCGAAACAACCTCTTTCCAGTGCACGCGCAATCGCAGGTATCATCTTTCAGCGAGCGCGATTCATCACGCGCGCGTCTTGCAGTCGTCCAGCGAGCGGTTTGCCGACCAATAAATTACCGGTACTGCAAGTCACACAACACGTCGTTTTGTCAATTTTCACGTCGCACAACAGCTGTGGGAGTCAGTGCAGCAATA
This sequence comes from Pseudoperonospora humuli, assembly GCA_003991265.1. Lineage (NCBI taxonomy): Eukaryota > Oomycota > Peronosporomycetes > Peronosporales > Peronosporaceae > Pseudoperonospora > Pseudoperonospora humuli. Next base: position 43,210 of record NQFO01005342.1, on the reverse strand, counting down.
CCTTGACGAAACCAATGTCCGTGGCACGCTCGCGGAAGCAGCGACGGCACATGTTCAGATTATACTTGCGGATCAGACCACGCGTGGTCTTGCACACACGGCAGTGACGCGAGTCTTTGCCGTAGGTGCGAGGGTGGGAGTACATGAGGTTAGCCATGGTTGCAGACTGAAACAATACACAACACCAATAACAGCGTCAGTCCCAGCATCCGCCGTCTTGAATCACTCGGTGTTGGCACGCAGGTCGTCATGGCCAAGCTTCGAGCCGTTTTGGGCGATCTAGTACTGTGCTGTGGGTTTTTGCATGCTGCATCTGGTTGTTGCTGTAGCTGAGCGGTCCACTATCACTGCTTGCGCTGACCTGCGTGCCAATCTGATCTGTGTTGCACGGAGTGATTAGAGGGAAGACCCAATGGCTTACCTTTCTTCTTGGATAGCTTTGGACAGTAGCAAATGAACGCGTTCCTCAAAATTACCGTGCTCACCAACCGTTGCTTCGGGAACCACCCATCCATAGGTGCGATTTTAGACCAATGCACGGCACGGTTAAGAAGATCCGTTTTTGACGAATCAGTGCTGTTGCTTTTGTAGTGGGGACACGTATTTGCGGAATATATTATGCTGGAAATGGTAATCTAACTGAGGTGCTGATAAATGGAGCACTTCCGTTGCAGCTTACGACGTCATGTGCATTATTATACTGAACCGCATAAACACGGATTGTATCCAAGCAGTCAGAAATTCTATCAGTTTCTGTGCTCAAACACTTATGACAGATAGGAATCTGTACTCAAGTATGTGTCGATAATGGGCAAGCACATCCAGTGTTTCTTGACAAGCAAGCCACGCAGCATCAGTAAACCCGTCCCGTTTTAGGCGTCAATCCCTTTTATCGTAGTCGTAAAAAGTCGAGTAGACGTAATTACTCGTCAATAAATCCTGCACCGATCTGCAACGTGTCAAAAGCTCAGGAGGGTCACAGCTTCACTAGCAATGGCGCTCAAATCCAAGTCCAAGAAGGCGGCCTCGTCCGCCTCAGAAGCCTCTGAGCATGAGACGCCGATGGCAGAGCCTGTAAAAACCAAAGAAGTCGTCCGTGATCCGACGCGCATTGTGTTTGGAGTGGATTTGGACGATCCACGCGACGTTGAAGACGACGAGAATGTGCTGGTCCCGGTGGTGAAGTATGCGATTTTGGCCATGATTTGCCTAATGTCCTTCTCCATCCGTCTATTCGCCGTCGTGCGCTACGAATCCGTACGTTTGTCTGCCAATTGGTACTTGCATAGGTCTCTCTTTCTGAGTGTAATTATTGCAGGTAATCCACGAGTTCGACCCGTACTTCAACTTCCGTACGACAAAATACTTGGCGTCCGAAGGTTTCCTCGAGTTCTTGGACTGGTTCGATGATCGTGCGTGGTACCCTCTAGGTCGTATCATTGGTGGCACCATTTACCCCGGTCTCATGTACACGGCAGCGCTCATGTACTGGGTGCTGAACCTCCTGAACATCTCCATCAACGTGCGCAACACTTGCGTGTTCTTGGCGCCACTTTTCGCCGCAAACACGGCAATTGCCAGTTACCTGCTGACCAAGGAGGTGACTAAACGCTCTAGTGCAGGGCTTCTGGCTGCTGCATTTGCTGGTATTGTGCCGTCCTACATTTCCCGATCGGTTGGCGGGTCGTACGATAACGAAGGTGTCGCCATCTTCGCACTGATTTTTGTCTTCTACCTCTGGATCAAGGCCGTGCACACGGGGTCCATGTTCTGGTCGGCTGGATGCGCTCTCATGTACTTCTACATGGTGGCAGCTTGGGGCGGCTACGTCTTCATCATCAACATGATCCCCATCTACGTATTGGTGATGATCTTTGCAGGTCGATACACCCCTCGCATTTACATTGCCTACTCGACGTTCTACACGCTGGGTAGCCTTATGGCTATGCAGGTACCATTCGTGGGCTTCAATGTCATCAAGCAAGCTGAATGCGCTGGATCGCACGGTGTCTTCGTACTGCTACAGGTCTACTGCTTTGTCAACTGGCTGCGCAGCTACATCTCGGCTGTGTCGTTTCGTCGTCTTGTCATAGCGGGTGCCGGTCTTCTAGTCACGGGCTTTGCCGCTGTTCTATTGGTGCTGCAATTGATGGGTAAGGTTCAGTGGACTGGTCGTAGTCTGACTCTGCTGGACCCCACTTACGCTTCCAAGTACATCCCGATTATTGCTTCCGTGAGCGAGCATCAGCCTACAACGTGGACGTCCTACTTCTTCGACCTACACATTCTGGTGCCCTTCGCGCCAGTGGGTCTCTACTTTCTTTTCCAAAACCTGACTGATGGCGGTATTTTCGTCATTCTATACGGCACGGTGGCATGGTACTTCGCTGGTGTGATGGTCCGTCTTATGCTAACGCTAGCGCCCATTGCGTGTATCCTTGGTGCTGTGGGCATTTCATCAACGCTGCGTAAGTTCATGGGTATTTTGGCTCGTCCGTCGACGTTTGTTGTGCAGAAGGATGGCGTGCAGCATGTGCCTAAGATTCTGGCTTTAGGTGTTGTGAGTGGTCTGCTGATTATGCTACTAAGCTATAGTATGCACGCTTCATATGTGTCTTCGATGGCTTACTCGTCGCCGAGTATCGTGATTGAGGCTGGTCGTTTGCAGAACGGCGAGCGTGTTATCTTCGATGACTATCGTGAGGCATACTTCTGGCTGCGCCAGAACACGGACGCTAACGCCAAGATCATGTCGTGGTGGGACTACGGCTATCAGATGTCGGCTATGGCCAACCGCACGGTCATCGTGGACAACAACACATGGAACAACACGCATATTGCTACAGTGGGTCGTGCCTTGGCGTCGTCCGAGGAGGATGCATACCCGATCCTGCAGAGTTTAGACGTGGACTACGTCCTGGTCATCTTTGGCGGTGTGGTCGGCTACAGCTCAGACGACATTAACAAGTTTCTATGGCCCGTGCGTATCGGTTATGGTGTCTTCCAGGACGATATGCCCTCGGAGCGTGATTTCTACTCAGCCTCGGGCAACTTCGACGTTGGTCCAGGTGGCTCGAAGGTGCTGCACAACTGCCTTGCCTACAAGCTGTGCTACTACCGCTTTGGCGAGGTAACGACAGAGTACCAGCGTCCGCCAGGCTTTGACCGTGCTCGCAACACGGAAGTGGGTGTCAAGAACATCAAGTTGACGCACTTGGATGAGGCATTTACTTCAGAGCACTGGATCGTGCGTATTTTCAAGGTGAAGAAGCAGCCTAATGTGGAATCTACGACTGCTGTCAAGAAAGGGCGCTTATCCGCAGCCGCAGCGCAGGAGAGGGATATTTCCCAGGAGAGAACGCGCTTCATTGGTTGTGCCACAGGCGAGGACATGCTGGGCAATGACCGCGTGTACGCTGGTGGTCCAAGTGGAGCCAACTTTAACCTTGCACTGCACCACGCTAAGGCAAGTGGCAAGCGCTACTTTGCCATTGCGCGTGTAGCGGGTGAGGGCCACGCCTTTGCTTTCAACAAGCTACCCGTGAATGAAGCCAATCTGGACGGCAACGATGAGGGTTGCATGCGTGTATGTGCGGACTCGAAGTCGCACGCGTGTGGCTGTGCTGACGCTGGTTGCACAGACATGAAGGTGAGCCCGGGCAAGGGCCAGGAGCACAACCGCCGCTGGGCCATTTACGAGCGCGAGACGAAATAAGCCAACGCTGAAGCATGTGCGGAGGCCATCAACACTAGCTCTCTCCACCAGTTCTGTCTGTTGTCTTCTTGGCTGTAGTTGGATAGATGCTCGTGTTGTTGGACGGTCAGTCTGCTGCGAGCTTTGGCAACGAATGTAAACGGTTGAAGTCGAAAGCGAGCTAACGCAACACAGATAATAACGAGCACACGCCTTCTCTTGGGAGTCGAGATTTTGTAGTGAGACCTGATGATGCGTTGCATGCGCACACTAGTTAATTAATGCTGCCTGGCCTACGCCCACGACATCTCCACTGACCGCAGGCTGAGCACCGCAAAAGTGCTTTTCATTCTCATGCAACTCTCCGCTTAATTCTAAGCAGACGACTTGCTCTCGCCGCTGGCCTGACGAGCCGCCTCCTTCTCAGCTTCGATCTTATCGCAGAGCTCGTTCACCTTCTCATCCGCGAGTGGCTGTGCAATACAAAGCGAGCAACGACACTTGCGTCAATCAACCTGCATAACTAGCAACTATTTGGCAGTCAAACGTACCGAAACTTTGCCCCCCATTCTCACGACAACGATCTCAATGTTCTTACTGCCCGATTCAACGACCTCTAGCAGTGCCTTGATAGCCAGAGTCACTGCTTCCTCCTCTGTGGCGTCCTCCACAAAGTTCTTTTCCAAAAACTCGCGGATGTTGGTTGAGTTGCGGCCTGCGGCGTTAGCCTTCCACGCTGAGAAGGTGCCGGATGGGTCTGTTTGGTACAGTTGAGGTATGCCTTTATCATTGCAGCCGGCAATAAACATGGAAATACCAAATGGCCGCACGCCGCCACGCTGCGTGTACTTTTGCTGGACGCGGGCGACGTAGCGCGCCACGTACTCGACGGACGGCGCGTCCTCCACCGTAAGTCGATAGCTCTGACACTCGAGTCGCGCCTTATTCACCAGCACACGGGCATCAGCTGCAAGACCAGCGAAGGCAATGGACATGTGGTCGTCCACTTTGCAGATCTTGCGCACTGTGCGCGGGTCCTGCAGCTTTGCCGTCTCCTTACGCTCCACAGCTAACACGACCGAAGTCTTGCCGCGTACACCGACGACCACAGCACCCTACAACAAAGAAATGTAGCAAATTAGTATTGCGTATATAATCAACAGCCATCAACTAGAAGATACTTGCCTTCTTGACGGCTTCCATGGCGTATTCCACCTGGAACAAGTGTCCGTCAGGCGAAAAGACAGTGATGGCGCGATCGTATCTTGAGAGTTATAGAGCAAAGAAGAGTAGTATACAGCAGTTAGTACATGTAGATGGCAATGCATCGTGGTGGTAGACTCTACATAGAGCAGCATCACATGACTCACCTGGACATCGTTCCTCTTCTTGTTGTATCAACTTTTTGGATCCAAGGGGGAAAGCTTCGTTTCTAAGCGATGCTGTGAGAACTAATACTGCTATGTTAGAAATGCTTCTCCGTCTTTTCAGCCAATCCAAGATCGTATCATTATTGCCGAAGCTTGTCATGCATCACGAGCTCTTCTTGGCGCTATTGGGGCACACTGGCGACGTGATAGAACATCGATCCGACGGCTTCTTCGTGCGAAACGATGTGTCGTTCTTGTCACAGGCGCAGTGTAGTGTGTTAAATCGTCTCTTGCGCTTGGGCTTTGCCTTTTCCAGCTTGGACAAGTTCGTGCGACAGGCGCCGAGTCTTCCCAGTGTGTATATGCACGCATTGGCACAAGCAGTGGAGCGAATACTGCAGCAATATACCGATGCAGTAGCGGAGCTGGAGAATAAGATGCTGCGGGTCAGCACCGTCTTTCCCATGTCCAATCTCATGTTCGAGCTCGAGGAGTTCTTGGAAGTGCTGCCGGAGATCTGTGGACTCGTGGAGAGACTCACACAGACACAGAATGACTTACAATGTGTCAAAGGAGCAAGACTGTTGAGTATCGTGCATCGAGGTACGATCTCTGGCTTTCCAAGGGTGCAGAAAGCTATGCAAGGATTACTGCACTTATGTCATCGGTGAGTGAGCTGTGAAGTTGCAGTGCTTTGGTAGTAATTTGCTTATCGTATGAGTTGTAAGTGTACTGTAGAGTGTTGTTTAAGCAAGCAATGGCGTGGATGGTCTATGGAGAGATTGTGGATCCGCACAAGGAGTTTTTCATCAAGAAGCAGGTGGATGGAGCTACGACTGGACCGACTTTGGTGACAGAAACGACAGTGAAAGAGGATCAAAATGCTGTGGCGGCGCTATGGCATCAGCAGTTTGCGATGGACTTAGAGGCCGTACCATTGGATTACTTTCCGATATCAGTGGCGGAGAGTGTATTTGAGATTGGCAAAGCTGTGCACATCTTGACACGAGCGAATGAGTTTTCTCCACGCGAAGTGCAGAATATCGTTGTAGTCATGTCTGAGCTAGCACGGCGTCCTGTATTTGACGCTATAGCTGTCGAGCATGAGGTGGAAAAGGTGCGCCGCCACGTAGCTAGTAGACTGCACGAAGAAGTGGTGGTGAGATCGGACTTTGTTGGGTATCTGCGCGTGCTGAAAGGGTTCTTTCTGCTGTCCCGTGGAGAAGTGTTTCAGACGTTCATTGAGCGGAGTTTTGACATGATGCTTGTCAAGCCAACAACCAAATCGGAAGAGGATGTGAACCATGGCGTTTGGCGCGAAGTCGTGCATGAATTAATACCACAAGATGAGCCATGGAGCCGAGGCTTCGACATGCAGGTTTGATCGAGCACAAGGTGGCAGTCTTGTTGTAAAGTGACTTACTTGTCTACATGTTCTGATGTAGCTCCCGCTCCAAACGTTTGAGCTTGCAGGCTTTTCATTGAATGATGGTCTCGTGCTTTCCAACTGTTCCCGGGGCCCAAACGGCAAGTTTATAGCAATCACCTCGGATGTCGAACAGCCTCCAGAACCGAATGCAGAGAAGAGCAGTACCGTGTGGTGGCGCCATGCACAAATGGATGGCAACTCGTTTTCATCCGAGTTCTCTTTGCAATGGGAGCGAGCTGCACTTAGCTGTGGCAGCCATCGTGCGGCTCTTTTGCTCCGTAATGAAGGCCCGTTAGGCTCGGCCACATTGGTCAATGGCTCATTTGAGCTTGCTAATGCCTTTTTCGTGAGCGTCGACCTTGCGATCGAGCACCTGCCAAACAACATGAATGGCATGCGAGTGATGGCTCAAGTCAGACCCTCCTGTGCAGGTGAGAGCGGCATCCAGTCGTCACCAGTTGTGGAAGTTCCCATGGACGACAGTGCCACATCAGCACTCCGAGTTCGTGTGCAGTATGCTCGCCAAGAAGTCACGATGGTATCGTCAAAGCAGATTATGTTCAAGAAAGTGATGACTGTGGTCGTCAATGACGTGCACGTACTCGAGACACACATTGATCTTCAGCAAGTACTAAAGTTGCATACCACCGCGGGTGAATACTTTGTGGGGCTTGCATTCTCGTCACTTGCACGGCTTACGAGGTGGAGTTTGGACAAGTATTCCACCAAAGCCAGTTGGCGTGGAGGCAAAGGTATCAATCTAAATGAAAACAATAGCGCAGTGACACCACGTGAATTATGGAGTGCACTTGGGTTGCGTTGTGCAGTTCAATGGCCACTGCAACTGCTCGTCACGCACGATCAGCTGCGCTCATACGGTCATCTGTTCCAATTCTGCTTTCGATTGAAACGTGTAGCGCACGCCCTCGAGCTGGCGTGGAAGAGCAGCACATTGCGTTCAAAAGACAGTACTGGAAAGACTGCGACGTTTGCAGCCGGTGCACTGCGTATTCGTATGAGCTTCGTCGTGCGCACGCTGGAGCTGCATTTTCAGGTGTTTGTGATTGAAAGCAAGTTTCAAAAGTGCATCGAGCAGATCGAGTCTGCAGATGACTTTGATCGTGCGAAGCGTGTGCACGAGACTTTTGTCGCAAGTGTCGTAAAAAGCTGCTACGTCCATACAAAGACTGTGGCTTCAGCGCTCGATGAATTGCTAGGCTGCTGCTGGCACTTCGCCGAGTACGTGTTGCAGCAGGACGCCATGGGGGACCATGTCGGAGAGCTTGCGGCAGAGCGCATCGCCTTGCTGGACCAGGACTTTCACCGTCGCTTTGAGTTTTTGTATAGCGTATTGCAGATCTCCCAAGCGCGTGACTTGCTCTTCCTCCTCGACAGCAACGGCTTTTTCACTGCTGAACGACAACGCCGAACGTTGCAGTAAGGCGATCAAAATATCCATCAATGGATTTTCTGAGATTTTTTTATCTTAGGGTTGGTCTTCCCATATCAAAAGAATAGTCTCCCTCCTCTCTCTGACTATACGAATAAGATCTCCTTTGACTAGTGCTGTTCGGGCGTGACGTCACCTTCTTCGATACGTCTCATTGCGGATCAGATTGTCCTCATTTGTAGGAACGCATCCGTGTTCGCGCACTTCCGCAACGCCCGTATCAACCGCCCCCTTCATTGGGTTGAGTGCGTGTCGATTTCACTACGATTTTTGTACGTTTTATCCCCTTTTCTGGATTCAAATCTGTCAAACACGTTGTCCTACAACTCGTGACATGTGCGCCCCTGTCTTCATTTGCAGCTGCGACGTAAACCTTCCAGCTGCTATCGCCTGTCTTACGGGTTGGGGATATCAGTCTTTAAAGCTCATTGTCGACCACAAGTGACTAGGTGCTTTCAAACGATACGGCACTTTATAATAAGGGAATCCGGTAGTATTTCGACTCTATTCCAGCTCCAAGATCAGCCATTGGACGAGTGCGAGGCGTTAGCTACTTCGTACGCGCTCATGGCTCCTGCCACGTCCAAGTCGGAGCTCTCAGCTGTGCCATTCGACCCTCCACGAGACTCCAACGAGTTGGCAAGTCATGGCAATAGATGGTGGACGCTAACGTGCTGCTGTAAACGACGATTACGAGTCGAAAAGACTGAGGCTCGAGACGAACGCAGTGCGAGTCGCGGAAGCAGAAGCTCACGACTAAAGACGCACGATCAATTGGTGGCATCGCAGCAGCTAAAGCAGCAAATTGCCCATTATTCGACCATGCGCGTGCATATGAAGCGGGTGCAATTGTGTTTGGAACAGGAAAAACGCAACAAATTTTACAAGGAATTAGTCGTGTACCTGTGTTTCCTCGCTGTCGTCATGGCGACGCTATTGACTCTACCGGTGCATTCTCCCTATGAACAAAACTCCCTCTTGGCCAGCACTTACTTTGCTGAACAATTCCCCAACGCAACGTATCCCAAAACCTTCAACGATGTGACCAATGAAGGAGAAATGTGGCAATGGCTCACTGGTCCCATGTGGTATCAATTCTATGAGCCACCTATACGCAACATTCGGCCCATTGGCAGTATCCAGCTCCGTACAGGGCGCGTGAAAGGCGCATTGTGTAGCCACACAGCAGGACGCAACAACTTTGTCATGTTTTCGGATGAAATGTGCTATCCCGAATATTCACCACAAGACGAACTCAAGGACACGTACGGCAATGGCAATGGCGTCTTAGGTCGCCCGTATATCTGGACTGAGGGACTGAGCAAACTCCTACGCTCCGAGACGTTCCAACCTGGTCTTGTAACGCGTGAATTGGACTATGGACACGGTGGCTACGTAGTTTATCTCCCACGGGATAATTCGACTGCAGCGGCTGCATTGATCACGCAGCTACAAGGAGACTATGTCCACGATGATACACGGTATCTGGTTGCCACGTTTGCCTTCTACAATGCACGCAGCACCATTTTCTCCCATGTCCAAGGCCTTTTCGAGATGAGCAATACCGGCTACATGGAAGTCACGGGAAGAATCAAGAGCTTTCGCCTTCTCGCAAGCTACACGGACACTGCTGACTTTCTCAAGGCCAATGCTCTTGTGATTGTCTTGTTCCTTACGACGCTCTTGCTCATGACCCGTGAAATCTCCGACTTGCGCAACTACGGCCTGCGCAAGTACGTGCATTCTCTCTGGAATTTCTTAGACATGCTGCAACTTGTGCTCCTCATTGTCTTTCTTACGCACTGGGTATTGTTTATCGTCAGAGCGGAAAACCTCCGTGATGATCTCTATCGTGTCGGTGCCATGGATTGTTCCGGTCCTGCGGAGGACCAGGAAGCAGCACGCACGTGTTTCGTCGACGTGGAGCAACTAGCGTGGCTGTCTCGTTCCGTCACCAACACGGCAGCCACCGTTGGCCTCGTGTCTGTGGCGATTGTGTTCAAGTATTTGCGCTTGAACTCGCGCTTGAATCTGCTCTGGCGCACCCTTCGCTTTGCAGCTAAGGACCTCCTCGCCTTTGTCTTCATTTTCTTCACGATTTTCTTTGGGTTTGCCGTCATGGGCTTCCTCACGTTTGGCACGGCGGTGCAGCAATATCATTCGCTCTCAATGTCCCTCACAAGCTGCTTCCAGATGCTCTTGGGCGCATTCGACTACGAAGAGATTTACGTTGCGAATCCAGCCATGGCCGCCGTTTTCTTCTTTAGTTTCATGATCTCCATCTACCTCATCTGTGTCAACATGTTTATTGCAATCATGAGCGAATACTATTCACTGGCGCAGCATGAAATGAAGGCACTGGAAGAGAACAAGCGCCATACTATCGACAACAAGGACGACAACGACGAAGACTTTCGTGATTCCTTGCAGCTTTTAAATGTCGAGTATGACATTGCCAAGCAGATCAAGAATTACATGAATGGCCTGCGTGTACGAGTGAAGATGCCGCCAGTCAGGAACGCCAGCTCTGCGTGCAATACCGAGCAACTCGTGCTATGCGCCTTTCAACGGGTACTTCTCGTTGACTATGACTACCTCATGGCTGAACGGAAGCGACTACGTCAGAAATTTCGTGCCTGTGTGCACTTAGTCATGGTCTGTGGCGACTTGATGCGGCAGAACGACCCCGAGTTTGTCATGCAAGTCGACATTGAGTTTACCAGCGAGAGCGCTCGTCCGCGAGCGGATTCGAGCGATTCTTTTGCGGACCTCGTCACGTTTCCCGTCACTTACATTCCCATTTCCTCGTCGCTGGCTAACACTGTTGAGATCCTGAAGCGCACGAAGCGAGGAATGTTGATCGAGATTGATGATCGTTCGCTCACGAAAGACCGGATCACGTTGGAAGTACTTGGAGACCAGAACGAATACGTGCCGACGGGCTTTGTGCGTCACAGTGCAACTGCAAAACAGACCGATGAAGACCATGAGAGCGAGAACGAATTCCAAGTGCACATTAGTGAGAATGCCGGCGTTCTTGACATGCACGGAAGTAGTCCATTTGGGTTACGACACAATCACCCGACAATTGGTGGAGCTGGTCACATTCGGGCGTGTCGTGTGCTGTACAATGGCAACGCTCTGATCGATGGCAACGAATTGTGCATCATGCCACCTTTGACGTGGTTGCGCTACTTTGCTGAATACGTTGGATGGGGCTATCTGAAGCGTCTTGTAACCTGCAAGCGGAAAAAGAAGACAACGTATCGCCTAGTGACGGATGCTGAAGTTGATCGACTCATCAAGGAGAGCTTTGTTGCTCCTGGACGTGGCATGTCGTGCCGCTTTGATGAACTGGTGCGCAACTTTCGCATGTTTATCGCTAAAAAGATGCACAAGCGTCACGTTCGTATCCCGGACCTTGACGACCGCATTTTCCAGGAAGTGATAACATTTCTCGAACGCTTTCCATCCGCTCTTACACCTTTGGATAAACGGGAATTGGAAGGCTACAAGTACACGCCTCAGCCTCTGGACACTCGTCGCATTCGATTGCCACATTCAGTGAATCTTTTGGCCGAGTTGTTATCGCAGAACGCACACGAAGTTTGGGCTGTTGGACGCATTAGTCAAGGCTGGCGCTGGGGCACTGAGCGCGACAATGACAGGAAGCTCCATCCGGATCTCGTGCCTTATGAAGCCTTGACAGAACAGGACAAGCAATACGACCGCGATACATCCATGTCGGCGCTCAAGGTGATTACAGCGTTAGGCTATGTGCTTGAACCTCCATCCAGCAACGAAGAGCAGTTTGACGGCTTTGAGTTTGGTACTGCGACGACGGAAGCGGGCGGTACTTACGTGCCAAAGCCCATCCCGACTGATGACGTCAAGGTTCCTCCACATCTTCGTTCGGTGATTGAGCTTCTTGCTGAAAACACACACGAAGTGTGGGCACAAATGCGCATGGAGCAAGGCTGGAAGTTTGGTCCCCGACGGAACGATGCGAAGAAGGAGCACAATGGACTCGTGCCGTACATTTACCTCACCCAGGATGAAAAACAAATGGACCGCAACACTGCAATGCAGACAGTCAAGCTCATCTTACGCTTTGGATTCAATTTCGTGCACAAGGACCAACGAACGCGCAGTGGAAAGAAATCGAGTCGCATCAAGACGATTGGTCGGAGCGAAAACCCCGAAGCGCTTCATGTTGGTGAAGCAGTTGCATTGGCGCGTGGTGCGGCCCGCGCCAAACGGGCTTTCATGGCTCGCAATCGTCCCTTCTCGAACCGCCCCACGTCTTCGACTGCAAGTCTCTTTTCGACAAGCTCCTCTGGGTCAGAGGCTGCAGCGCAAGAAGCGCAACAGCGTCGAACGGCTGCGGCTCATGCGCAGTTAGTTGCAGTCGCATCGTCATCGCGAGCACCGCTCGACTCGTCGGGTGACACAAGGACGCAGCTCTCTTCAATGAGCTCCACAGTCGAGTCCTTTGACTCGCCAAAAGCTGGCGACAGCACAAAGCAGTAGAATGCGAGGATGGATGCACGTGTCGTGCATCCATCCTCGCATTCTACTGCTTTGACACGTACACTACGATGATACCTTTCAAGCCAACTGATGAATTGCAAATACGAGTCAACTAACTCGGGTCTTGTGCCTAGAAGAGGAAGAATCGCTGTGCCAATGGCAACGATGACGCTGGACCACAGGTCAGTAGTTTGCCATCGGCATGCACTTTGTACGTCTCGGGGTCGACCTTGATCTTTGGTAACGCATCATTCAACTTCATGTCCTTTTTCGTGATGCCTCGACAGTGCCGGACCGGTTCAATGCGCTTTTGTAATCCATACGACTGCGCAATCTTCTTGTCCATGCAGCTCTTACTGACAAAGGCAATGGAGCCCATGCCGACAGCAGTACCAAGGGCACCAAACATGGGGCGCATCTTCATCGGTTGAGGTGTTGGAATGGAGGCATTTGGATCGCCCATTTGAGCATAAGCGATAGCTCCTCCTTTGATCACAATTTCAGGCTTACTACCAAAGAAACAGGGCTTCCACAAGCACAGATCTGCTAGCTTGTTCACCTCGATGGACCCGATAAGGTGGGCCATTCCATGGGCAATAGCAGGATTGATCGTGTACTTGGCTACGTAGCGCCGGACACGAAAGTTGTCACGCTTGTGATCCGATGCCGCGTCCTCAGGAAGAAGACCGCGCTCCTTTTTCATCTTGTCAGCTGTTTGCCAGGTACGGGTAATCACTTCTCCAATGCGTCCCATGGCCTGCGAGTCCGAGGAAATGATGCTGATTGCTCCCATGTCATGCAACAAGTCTTCCGCTGCAATCGTCTCTCCACGGATGCGTGATTCTGCAAACGCGACATCTTCTGCCAGGCTCTTGTCCAAGTGATGACAGACCATCAACATGTCCACGTGCTCATCAATGGTGTTACAAGTGTACGGACGAGTCGGGTTTGTCGACGATGGAAGCACATTGAGTTCTCCACATACAGTCACAATGTCGGGAGCATGACCTCCTCCAGCTCCTTCACTATGGTACGTATGAATTGTTCGTCCCTTGAATGCCTCAAGCGTGTGCTCCACGCAGGATGATTCGTTCAATGTGTCCGTGTGAATTGTCACTTGCACGTCGTTTGCCTCGGCGATACAAAGACAATTGTCGATCGCTGCAGGGGTAGTCCCCCAATCTTCATGGAGCTTCATGCCAACAGCGCCTGCATCAATTGTATCTTGGAGACCTTGGGGAAGTGCAGTATTCCCTTTGCTTGTTAGGCCCACGTTCACTGGTATTGTATCTGTCGCCTGAAGCATCAGCTTCAAGTGATTTGGACCAGGAGTGCATGTTGTGGCTTTTGAACCCGTTGCTGGACCAGTTCCACCACCTACCAGCGTCGTCAAGCCACTTGCCAGTGCTTCCGTACACAGCTGGGGACAAATAAAATGTACATGAGCATCAAAGCCTCCCGCTGTCAGGATCAAACCTTCTCCTGCAATCACTTCCGTGTTTACGCCCACAATCAGATCCGGCATGACCCCATCCATCACATCCGGGTTGCCTCCTTTACCAATACTAGCAATCATCCCGTCCTTGAGGCCAACGTCAGCCTTGTAAATGCCCGTGTAATCCACAATCAAAGCATTGGTGATGATTGTATCCACCACTTGAGCCGAAGTCCTGCCAGACGCCTGCCCCATTCCTTCCCGCAGTACTTTTCCACCACCAAACTTGCACTCATCGCCATAAACTGTCATATCCTTTTCCACCACTACGTACAGCTCCGTATCCCCAAGGCGTACAACATCACCTGTAGTTGGACCATACATTTGTGCATAGACACTCTTGGGCATGCTACAGAGCCCAAAGTCACGTTGAGTGACGCTACTTGGTAGTTTCTCCAGGTCCAATGGTTTGTGGTGGAAGCCCTTGGCCACAGCTTTCATAACAATAGCGTCCACCTTTGAGTCATCCACTCTTCCAGTCGCAAGATTATTGCCGCCAGTAATCACCTTGTTCCCTGCAATAGGAACGATTGAGACTGTCTTTTGATCTCCTGGTTCAAACCACACGGTCGTACCCGATGCAATGTTCAAATGGTGGCCATAGGCAAGTTTTCGGTCCATTTCCAAGTACGGATTGGCTTCAATGAGATGATAGTGACTTCCAACTTGAATTGGTCGATCCGACAAGTTGGTGATCTGCAGTACACGTGTCGTTCTTCCTTCATTGAGCACAATGTCGGCATCTTCAGTAATTAGAGCTCCAGGGGCCATGGACGACGTCGTGTCTCCAAAGATTTCGAGCTTGGGAATTGGCAGGAACGAACCATAAAGCGCCAACGATAAATCCCCATCCAAGTTGGAGATAGGATCATGAACTGTCACGAGCTTTGTCCCATCGGGAAACGTGCCTTCCACTTGCACTTCATCGAGCATGAAGTTTACTCCATCCATCACTTGACGTCTACATCAATCCTTGTTAACATTTCCTCAAATATTGCTATAACTTTGGTAAATCTTTCGTACCTGCCCAGCATTTGTGCACCAAGTGTCATGAGTTCTGCGACGGTCTTTCCATCACGAATCAGCTCGAGCACTTGAGAGGCCACGAGGGCAACACTTTCCGCATAATTGAGACGAAGACCTCGTGCCAACCGTTTTTGTGCCAAAAATCCTGCATTATGCAGCATCAAATGCTCTTCTTCCCGTGGACTCAATCGCATGATGAATCACAGCCACTGCTCACGAGCACTTGAGCTCGACCTTGGAAAACTTCAAATGACTGCAACTTTGGTAGTTTCCAGACTTGAAGATGATGCACTGCGCGTCATTGCGTTTGATCCAATCAACACTCGAAATTGAAATGTATCCTTCTCTTCTTTCGGGACAAGGACGTGTTCAAAGATTCTTGTTTCCTGCTCCAAAAGACGGGCGGCATGGCGGTTAATGGGAATCGCCTTGTCGTTCAATAGGTGTTACGAACATGTCCAGCGGTTATGGTCCTGTTCTTCAAGACCGGTCAAGTGACCACTAATAGGATTTGCCTTGTCGTCCTGTACGTGCAGAACAATAAGCACAACTGATTGGTTGGTCTTTAACTCGTTCGTCTGCTTTTTGAGCGTGAGCCGCCATGGAATTCAACTTATTATTGAAGCCACGACTACCACTCTATAGGTTCTGTTGCACATGTTTGAGCGCGATAATGGCAAAGAGCGGTCGACTATGTTTACTGATCTCCAGGAGTAGTACGGGTGCTAAACCCATCCGACGAGAACGCAATTTTCGACCGCAAAAAGGCCAATCCAGCGAGCAAGGAATCGTCACCGTGGTGATATTATAAGGAGCAGAGCTTCGAGGAGATACTTTCTCATCTCCATGATTTCTCTATCTACTGTATGTCCTCGCATTTCGCACTTAAACAAATTAACCATGTTCACTCGGCGTGGTCCTTCTTTCTTTGGCCCGCTTTCATAACATCAACCTTGGTGTGGATGAAAGATCTCTCTCACAGCAATACACAGCGACCGCATCGCAGGGTCTGATAGCTCCAAGAACTTGCACTTCGCGGCATCACTCCTTTGACGCATGGTCTAGATTGAGAGATATCAAAAGCATGACTCATTGCCGTCCACTTGTGGTCCTGGAATGACTTTACCGACAGCGATACGTCAGAGAGTTTCCGCCTCAGCTTGCTTCTTTGATACACACAGAGCATTGAGCTTGATGTGCGCGCGTGGGCACATGAAACAGCAAGAACGCCTGGATTCTCTTCTCGTTAGGCACTTTCACCATTCTTCTCTCGACCGCGCTCTGCAACTTCCATCGGAGTTGAGACCATAACGAGTGGCATATATCAGCTCCCCTTTGGGTTCGCCACGCGACAGGCTAAGAGCCATCCACCAATCACAGTCGAAGTGGTAGTACTCGGTCGCATGGAGCTCTTCACAAAGTATATTGTAAAACGTGTATATACAAAGTACTCACCCGCAGGTAACATTGTCATAGCTCGCTAGAATATCTTCTCAACTGTCATACAAGCTCTATTATTCTAACATGATGATGATACAAATTAAGCTATAAATTAGCTAGTGATGACTATCAAGAGGTCATCACTAATGATATTTTGAGTATGAGATTTGGGTGGTAGACAATCAGAAAACGTCAAACTTACGTTAGCAAGCTTGACATTCTCTGATCATCGACCCTTGCTTCCTGTCGTACAATCGCTGGTAGCTGGGGTCATGCTACTTGTCAGCTTTCTGCGGCCAAGGACCACCACTTTATAACGAATTCGCTACAATTCTAGTGCAATGATTGCCAAACATGACGGTTGCCGACGCAAGAAGATTCGTGCAAGTCGACCTGACGACGATGCGACTGATCCTGCTGATACCAAAATCGCTCGCGACAAACTTCAATGGTCGGTGATGATGAGTTACAAAATATCCGACTTTGTCTAGACTGATTTGAGGCAATATGGCCGGTGAAGGCGCAAGTTTTGTGAGCGCAGTTAAAGTGTGTGTCCTTTGAAAGTGGTGATCGTGGCTACAATCTGCCAACGTAGGCGTTTACTGGAATGCTTCCCATTCCTTGCGGAGAATAAGCCTGAGCTAGTTGAAACCGGGCACATACTGGCGATAAAACAGCAAATTCCTATAAATCATCGTCTTGGCATCATTTTTTCGTCGAGAAGCATGCGTATAGTCCAAAAAGTCCAGCACACTTGACCAGGGTGTCCCTACGACTCGGTGGAAACATTCCCAAACTTTGAGCACTAATGCTGGTCACATTTGACTTTGCTTTGCATGCAACAAGCCATGCAGACGAAGCGACAAATTTGTCATTTCACTCGGTGGGTAAGTCCTTTCCAAGCTACTCTATACAGTGTATAAGTTTTTCACTTGTCTTCCACAATTTTCGACCGGCATTTGCTAGCCACAGCCAATGACTTCACACATTTCCAACCGCTTCGTTCGGTACAACCATCATGGCCTTACGTCAACACGGCGTACTACGTATATCGATTATAGCTTGTTTGATTGGAATTGCAGCCGTTTGCATCGCAGCACAGGATAGCGAGAGTCTAGGAGATATCGCAACATCTCAGACAGAAGAAGAGTTTGAACAATCTACGAGTAGCACGAGCTACAGTGTGAACGACAACGCGGATGTTGATGAGACTGCCGCGTACATTGCCCGGGGATATGCATCGACTATGGACGAAAGGGAACAGCGTCTAACCATCATAAAGGACTCACTCCTCATGGAGAGCGTTTGCAACGGCGATCCTTTGATAATACTCAAGTCCACGACTGTTCCTGCCAATGGTGCATGTTTGCCTGCACAGAGTCGGTATAACCTTTCGTGCTCGTGCCTTTCGGGCTTCACGAACAAGACAGTGTGGGATTTCCACATTCGTGCTCCTGATGAAGAAGGCCCCAAATCCCCCTTTCCATCGACAATTGGTGGTAACAATGCAATCCAAGTGAACTCGTTGATGCTGCTCGATCTTCCTTCCGACCTACTTACTCTGTACGTTTGATGAATCATACCATGTGCTAATGAGGTAACTAAGTAGCCGACTCACACGATGTTTGTGTTGGGCACTGTGCAGCAAGATACAAGGCGAGAGTAGCGACCTGGTTCCGGTGCATCTAAAGAAAGCGACAAGTGAAGACGACAGCTTGTCAATCATTCGCTCCCAGGAGGTGTCTGCCTTGACGAAAGTGTACGCTTAAGCCAGAAGTTCTGCTTCTTCAAGTCATCTTGAGCTAACATACATTATGACAGTGATCTATACAACCTAGACCTTGTCGATGTGCCCATTGAGGTTGGTTTTGTCCCCACGACACTGTCAAACCTGTAAGTAATTGCACAGCTTGACCAGTCTTGTCATTACATTTGACCAACCTGCTTCCAATTGCACACAGATCAATGCGTCGCTGTAACCTCAGCAGCCTCAGTCAACCCTTTCTAGAGGGCTTTCTCGCCCTGGAATCATTGTGCGTCATCTGAGTACAACCAAACCTGTCAACCTCATCTAACAAATGCGAGCTTTGGCTGTGTTTTCATAGGGATTTAGCATCAAACAAGATATCCAGTATTTATACCAGACTTCCAGGATCTGCTGAGGCCTTGAACGCGATGATCGAAATGTGAGTACGTCTTTCACAAGCTGCTTGTTAATGCTCATATTGACTCACGTTTGGCTATTGAATCGAGCAGAAATTTGGCAAACAACAGCTTTACCGAGTTCCCGCTTCACCTGCTTCAGTTTCCAAACCTTCAAAGACTGTACGTACTCGTGCCTTCCTCATCAATCCGACTATTCCTTACATTACATGCGTTGAATTTGGCAGTGATCTGAGCGGTAACGCTATCACAAACTTGACAGTCACAAGCGATGAATTTGTGACTATCTTGCAGCTTTCAATGTTTCGAATCGATACACAAAGAGGCTCCAATGACAGTGAAAGTGACTGCGAAGGCGGTGACTGGCGACAAATACACAGCACGCGATTCTGCGTTGTCAATCATACAAGCAGCTCTCCCACCTCAGAGATGGTGGCTGCTCAAGGTGGCAGCGAAGACAGCAGTACCAATTGGATAGTGTTCATGCTCATAGCGGCGTTTGGAGGATGCCTTCTGGGTTTCCTCATGTTCTTTCTCGCTACAGCATTCATGCGATACCAACGAGAGCACTACAACAAACAAGGCTCGTTGTCGCCTGGTGCAGAATGTATTCAAACACCACACCCAATGGAGACTACTGCATCGCAGGCAGTCTACAGATCGCTTCACCCAACATTGCATGCAGGAATACTCGATAATCCACTCTTCATGTCATTCCGACTAAATTACAAGGAAGTGGAAGTCGGGCGCTGCATCAGCAAAGGAGGCTTTGGGCTTGTGTACACTGGCACGTACAAGCACCGTCGCGTGGCCATTAAGAAAATCATGCGCGAAAAGTGCGAGAAGCTGTCGCAAATCCGCATGTTCATTCGTGAGATCACGTTGATGGGGTCACTCAAGCACGAACGCATTGTGGAGTTCATTGGCGTGGCATGGGACTCGCTGCGCAACTTGAGTGCAGTGACGGAGTACATGGAACGTGGAGATTTACGAGACGTGCTTCACACGTTGAAACATCAAGGAAGCGACATGAACGATGGCCTAACATGGCGCGGTCTCAAGCTCACCATTGCACTGCATATTGCCGAGGGTCTTGCATACATGCACTCTTTGGACCCCAAGGTCATTCATCGTGACCTCAAGTCCAAGAACGTGCTTCTTAACGACGAATTTCACGCTAAACTCAGCGATTTCGGCGTCTCACGTGAGCGCCAAGCCCCAGACGTTGGAGGTGGCGGTGACAAGTTCATGACCCCTGGTGTTGGCACGTCGTTCTGGATTGCTCCCGAGGTGTTGCTTGGAAAAGACTACGACGAGCACGCAGACATTTTTTCCTTTGGAATCGTGCTCTCTGAGCTTGACACGGATGATTACCCGTACTGGAATTCCGGAACTATCCCAGGGCACGGCAATCCTGGCGATCGACGTTCACAGGAGCAGAAAATCCTTGAGCAAGTAGCACTGGGGTCATTACGGCCAACGTTTTACAATGACTGTCCTCCTGGGGTTCTCGCATTAGCTGCAAATTGTCTCGAGGGAAGACCAGACAAACGACCTAGCGCCTCAGAGGTTGTACTTACGATCCAAGAGCTCATTCGCGAAATGCAGTTTGACCAAAACTCCGACTCCGAGCCTGAACCTGATGAGATCGTCACGGCAGGGTTTCTCACCAACGAACATGCGTAGGAGGCGTCATATTGTTTCGGACGAAGAGCAATGTGGACGAACGCCCGGATTATAAAAGACGTCATGCAATACTACTCGGTTGTATACTACTTTTCCAAAGTCAAATTGACAGAGTGTAGAGCTTAGGGAGGCAAGAGCTTGCAAAAACTTATGCAGCAACCTTTTGCTTCTTTAGTGCAGCTTCGGTAGTCTCTTCAGGCTTGGAGCTTGTGTTGACTGTCACACTCTGTTTCTTCGATTCACTAACAGCCACAGGTTTCATTTGATAAACTGGCACTGAAGATTCTCCCCCCTCCACACGCTCAAATGCGCCCGTATCTTCCTGTAGATACGCTCTGTTTAAAGCAACAAGAGTAAATTGTCAGCTCGGATACTTTTTCAACGAGATATCTCAACGACCACAAAACTTACGTGACAAATGTATGCAGATGCTCCCTTCCACCCAATTCATGTTCGCTCTTGGAGTAACTTTCAAGAATCTGGTCGCACACTTGGTCCGCTGTCATTGCCGTCAAACTCTTGTGATATTTGGCTTTTTCAAACGCCTATACAGACATTTCCGGATTCACAATGTTAGGCCAAAGGTCATTTTACAAATATCTTACAAGATTGAGCAAAAGTTCCTACCTTCTGGATGATTTTAAATCCACTCATGGTACTGATAGTGGAGCGGATGGCACATAAGAAATAGACCCGCGCATTACCAATTTTAAGCGGCGTCTTCGAACTGAGCTTAATCGTCTGGTTCTTGGCTACAAACTTGCCGTCCGCGAACATACCGTTCTTGCCCAGACACTGCAATTCAAAGCAGCTCTCGCTCTGGTTCCACTGGATGCGCGCGTGCAGACGCGAAATGGCCTTCTGCTCCCCTAGCGCAATGCGGTGGTCGGGCAGCGACGAGATGGGGCCACGTCCGAGCTCCGTCGGCAGATGCGTCACGAGCTTCTCGAACGGCATGTCGTCTAGAATACGTCCGCTGAGTTTGGCATAGGCCAGCGGTGGTCGCTTCTCCACGAACTTCTTCTCAAGCGCCTTCTTGCGCTCCTCCAGCCCTGGCGTCTGCATATTTTTCTATCTCTGTGTGCTACAAATTGAAACTTTTAGGATTGATATAAATTTGCTATTTTAGTAAAAATATCGTTTAGATACAGGTTTCAAGTGTTTGCTTGCAGCAGATCAAGTTGGTAGATAGTCAGTGCTTTGGATGCTGGTCATAGCAAGCTTGTCTTGATGCGCTTATAAGAAGGTGTCATTGCATGTAATAGTCACTAGGAGATGCGAGATTTTATCCTCGTTGAGATGCATCAAATGGAAATTGAAATACATTGAGCAATGCTGGAAAGAGCATCTTACTTAGCATGGCATCTGCAACAGAATGACAGTAAATCCAATAATACACACCGAACGTGATGCATGTAGCAAGTGAACATCGCGAATGAACAAGTGGAGCGCAGCGAGACCAGCGGCTCATGAAACGACGGCTATATAAGGTTGCACTCTTGCACGCTGGCGCGAGCGCCTTAATTGTCCAGGATCGCCTGTTTTTCCATGCAAGCACAGTTTGTACGCTTGTTCCTAGGTGGACACTTTCTCGTGACAATTTTTGTTTCTATTGCTCTTCGCTACGCGTCTGCGTTTCGAAACGCCTCCATGTGTCCCTTCCCGCGCAACTCGCTCTTGAACAGCGCCAGCATGTTGATGGTCGCAGCAGAGCACTCTGTAGCGCATCTTCTGCTTTTCCGCCGCATATACATGAGAGAATGTTTCCTTTCTTTCGCAACGACTTTCTCCTTCGTAATCAGTTTCGTTTGACTGTCCCCTCGCGTGCCTGTTATACCAGTTGCAATGTTCTGTCGCTTCGGCCTTTCCCTAAAGTATAAACGGTTTTTAGAGAATCAAAATAAGAAGCTCAAAATAAGAAGACCAAGCGCAAAATCTTGCTTCAACTAAGTCTTGTGTTGCTGCTTAGATACACGATTGGTAATCCTTACCTATAAAGAATTCATGTGTGCGCTCTTACATCTAGGAAATATAGGCGGGGGTCCACGCGACACTCGTGAGACGGTAACTGTCGACAAACCCTACAAAACAGCAATTGAACGAATTCCTGATCCCTACGGTCCATTCCAGTGCAACAACTCGACACCGAGTCACAATGTCAGTCCTCGCAGGACACAACACCGAAAGGCTTGGGTCATGACTGAACACACCGCTCAAAGCGCTCCCCGAGAGCTCCGCATGAAACGTCAAGTGCAAGTCAAGCTTTGCACTCCTACGCCAAAAGGCGTCAAGAGTACAGCAGTAATTGACATTACTGCAGTCTCGAAGCACCGTCGCCACATATATGCACCGTCCTCATTTGCACTCGTAGTGGCTTGACATTGAGTCCTGCCACAGAGACAAACTGTGCCGGCCTTTCTCATGGTGCTTGCTTCATCGAGTCCATGGTGTTGTACAAAGTGTAGACCATCACAATTTCATTTCACGTCTAACGGCGTAGTCACCCCCACCTCACTCACTCACTCCTGTCTTTCTCGCATTATTTTGTTACAATGGGGTTACTGCGGGGTCAATCGATTGGATCCGATCCTTCTTCTATGCCTTCTTCATCCAACACCACATCGGTGAT
This sequence comes from Pseudoperonospora humuli, assembly GCA_003991265.1. Classification (NCBI taxonomy): domain Eukaryota; phylum Oomycota; class Peronosporomycetes; order Peronosporales; family Peronosporaceae; genus Pseudoperonospora; species Pseudoperonospora humuli. The sequence goes on along the minus strand of NQFO01005342.1, from coordinate 20,298 downwards.
AACAAACGCTACTTCGAACGGAAAAGTCACGACGACAATCACGACGACAACCACATCTGTGCGTGCCACGGCATCAAACGCAACAATTTCAAACTCGACCTTGAATGAAAGCCCCGACAACGTCTCTACTACGACTATCACAACAACACCATGTGAAAATGGCTCATCGCCAGCAATGACAATCACAGTCAACAATGGAGTGAACACCACGAGCACCACAATGATTAAAGATGCTGTCACGGGTACCACGAAAGTGACGACCAAGGTAGATTCCAATATGGAACAAAGATCTGCTACGAGCTCGACCAAATTGAACAATATAGCAGAAAATGCTTCTGCTACATCTTATGGAACGGATACTGCCCATGCTTTGACGTCGACTAGCACCAGCTCGATACCCTCATCAGTCAAAGAAACGAAAGAAGGGACTTTGACAAGTAGTACAAACACTCGTAGTAGCACAACCACGAAAGAAAATCTCGTCAGCTCCTCATCAACGAGTGGAATCACTAAGCATGGAGCGACATCAGCTAGTACTATTAAGCCGACTGGATCCTTGGTCAAAGATGACAACTCGGCAACCGCGACTGCGTCACCTGGTGCTGCGAAGTCTGCCACATCTACGACTTCGACTACTACCAAAACGATGGCGCCCACTGCCTCGCTGAGTGGGTCAAACGGGGCCAATACGAGCACTGAGAACATCAAAGCAAAGAGTAGCATCACCGCAAGTTTGTCCGGTACAATGGCAGCATCATCAGAGAATTCCACGACGTCTGCAACGTCTTCATCCAGTGCATACAGGGCAACTTCTTCTTCACTTTCGTCGACTTCCCTATCATCTTCGGATTATTTGAAAAGTTGGTTTATCAGCAGCTTTCGTGACTACGAGACGCAGCTTGTCATAGGTGCGAACAACTCTGCGATGACGGCAGATGCGTCTTACCAGGTGTGCAAAGGTCTTCCAGCACTGATTACTCGGTCCAGCACTGAAACTCCGAATGGCGGTTGTCCAGACGAGCTCACGGCACTCAACGCGTCCTGCACATGCCTTACAGGACATAATGCGACTGCGTCTTCCTGGGCCTTTCACGTCACTACGACGTCGCAGAACTCTACCGTTAACACCACCGCACGGGCACTGACACAACCATTTTCCGATGAGCTGGCAATTGACGCTATCCATCCGATTTGGGTGCCATCAAGCCTAAAGACACTGGAGTTCACGAGCACTGAAGCTTTTCCAGCAAAAATCGCTTTCATGCATGCAAACCGTGAGACCTCAAATTCTTCACTGGCTCTTGTGCGATCAGAGAGCAACTCCACACAAATCTCCACGCTCTCGCTTACCAATCTAGACTTGAACTCTGTGGCAACAGCCAAGTCGGAGTTCGTACCAGCAACAGTGACGAAGCTGACGCTGCGCAACTGCAACATTTCAAGGCTTAGTAGCCACTTTACCCGTAACTGGAGCAAGCTCCAGTATCTCGACTTGTCTTCCAACAATCTCAAAACAGAGTTCATCGGCGGAGCTTCTCTCAAGGAGCTCAACTTATCATACAACGCGCTCGCTGATTTCCCCATCGGATCCCTCAACTCAAGCGCGTTAGAAGCCTTGTACATTCAGGGTAACGACATCCAGGACTACAACGTGAGTCAAGACCAATTTGAGCAAATCCAAGCTCTTACAGCGTTCAAAGCAGATATACCTACTGCGTCGTCATCGTGTCTAGGTGGCGCATGGCAATCCGCACACAATATTGCTTTCTGCGTTCTCAGTGCGTCCACAGCCGCGGTACCCGATTCCTCTCGGTCATCTGGATCGACCAGCACTGGTGACAGCGATGGCTCTGGATCGCTAGGGTACTGGCTCATTGCAGGTGCTATCGTCATCTTTTTCCTAGTTTTGCTAGTGATCGGGCAGCGTCCTCGCCACAGCCGTGAAAGCGAAAGCCCAATCGTATCGCCTAAGGCCATTGAGCCAACAACCCCGAGCTACAATGCAAACGACGCTTTCGGCGACTCACTCGACTGTGACGACGTTGCTGCCGTCGGGACGGCCGCATTTGGCTCTACCGACGCTGCTGCTCAGACATATTCGGGATATGGACGGTCTCATGGCAACAGCGTCGATAGTGAGGATGCCACAGCTATGGACGCGGTTTTAGCCAGCAATCAGGTGCTGACCTCGTGCCGACTCAACTACGACGAGCTAATTCTCGGTCGCTGCATTAGTCGTGGGGGCTTTGGTCTTGTCTTTGTGGGCAGCTACCGAGGACGTCAGGTTGCGGTCAAGAAAATTCGCAATGAGAGCGACATTAGACGTGACCAAGTGGAGCAATTCGTGCACGAGATCTCGCTCATTTCTAGCTTAAACCACCCGCGCATTGTAGAGTTCATTGGCGCATGCTGGACAAGGCCTGCGGAGCTATCCGCGGTGACAGAACTCATGGAGCGTGGTGACTTACGTGATGCCACTCGACGATTTAAGCGTCGTGGCTACCGTCTGTCATGGGAGACCCACAAGACAGGCATTGCACTCCACATCGCCGAAGCCCTGACTTACTTACATGGATCGACCCCAACAGTGATTCATCGTGATTTGAAAGCCAAGAATGTGATGCTAAACGCCGACATGGAAGCCAAGCTCAGTGACTTTGGCATTGCACGAAAACGGAGTTTATACGATGGCAGTGAACATATGACGGTGGGCATCGGCACGTCATTCTGGATTGCACCGGAAGTGCTACTGGGTCATGACTATGACGAGCGTGCGGATATCTATTCGTTTGGTGTCGTGTTATCTGAAATTGACACGGACGACTACCCGTACTGGAACGCACAGCATCCACCGCAAGGCAAGGCACAGGAAAACGAGATTCTCCATCTCGTAGCTCGTGGTGCGAAGCGTCCTGCTTTCTCCAGCGATTGTCCGCCTGCAATCTTGGAGTTGGCTGCACGCTGTCTCCGTACTAATCCTGAAGAGCGTCCCAGCGCCTTTGAAATTGTGCATTACCTGCAGCAGCTTGTCCAGGACCGCAAGTCGAATGCATCAATGGCTCAAGCTGGAAACGTGTCCGATGGCACTTGCACCAGTTCCCCCAAGGCTGCTACTGCCGTAGCAACGTATTCACAAAAGACGACTACCACGGCCAAAACAGCTGTGTCGAGCATTTCCGCGATTCCACGTGTTACAGCAACAGAAGCGCTTGCCTCGGTCCACAAGACGACCGTATCTTCGCCTCAAGTAATGATCCACACGAATATTTCAATGAATGCCAAGAGAACGAGGCGAAGTGGTCAGAGCAGTACGAACAGCATCCCGAGGCACTTGATAACTGCCATCGCGGAAGGCGACGAGAGCGGCCGACCGAGCGAAAGTGACACCAATGTAAGGCGCACGTCATTTACCGGTTTTCGAGCGACGACATTAGATTCCTTGAGACAACAACAGCTGAGCTCTTCGAATGGAAAAGAAGCTTTAGCAAGCTTTCGATGTCGAGACTAAGCGCCGCTATATTACCAGTCAGTGGAGCTCAAAGTTTGATCCCACAAGATTTTCACTTAAACACGCCTAAGTAGTGGTAATGGCGTCATAGACGTGAGGAGAGTTTTTCATTATTGATTATGCGCTAGCGAATGTGGCTTCAGTGTCACATGTTATGGCCCAAGAGGCAGCAGAATTGCTTGCCACACATTTTAAAGACAGAGCGTCACTTGGAGCGTGCGACGACCAGCAAGGCGCACAAACATGACGCCATCTCGAAATCCATCAGTTGACTTAGCATCACATACGGTACGAATGCACATGGCGGTCATAAGTACAGCAACTTTCTGAACTCGAAATCAACGTCGCCTTTCCTCATCTGTGACTTCTCGCTATCATCTAATCACACGTGTCTTCCCTCCTCGTTCCATACGCCATAATATAGAAAACAAAGCCAGCGGGCGAATATGATACACTGACACTCACACTTCAACCTGCTTTGGCACAGTGTCGACTTGAGATCGAAACACAATCAGTCATTTAGTCAATGAGTGACTTGACCACTAAGGTGCTTCAGATACTGTTGGTAGTGGGGGTGTTGACTCCAGCTTTGGCGCAAACTCCGTCCACCAGCGGAGAAGAAATTGATGACCAAGTGAAGGCGTGGCTCGAGAATTACTTGGAAGACGGCGAAACACGACTCTTTCCAAACGATATCAAGAGTGTATGGGGCAATACAATTGGCAGCAGCCTCGCTGCTAATTGGAAAGCGCTGCCCATAGTGTGCGATGGAAAACCGTCTGTGCAGACCAAATCCAGCACGATCGTAGCCAATGGCGGCTGTCCCGAGGTCTACACGAACGCCGGCGTGAGCTGCACGTGTCTCGAAGGGTATGAAAACTTGACGGAATGGGAGTTTTACATTTCGCCACGCCAGGGGCTGACAAGTCAACCGCTGTCGCTGGAATTTGGCGCGACATTGGGACTCACGTCGCTTGTGACCATCATCGCACCTGATGAGTTAACGTCGATCAAAATCGTTGGCGCAGCGGACGATATCGTGACTCTTAATGTCACAGCTGAAGCTACTGGATGGGACAACTACGACACGAACAATCCGTCTTTGATCAAGACTAGCGCATTATCTGCGTTAAGAAAAGTGTGAGTGCTTTCAAACATGGATTGAAAGGGAGGTTGGCTCATAGTGTTGTTGTTGCTGTTACTATACTGTAGTACATTGGAGAACGTGGATCTGTACTCGGTGTTGGATACTTCGCCGGATTTCCTTCCACTTACTGTTGAGAATTTGTACGTCCAGCACTTCGGCATTTTCCAAAACTGTGGATGGATGGTCTAACTGAGGTGTTGGTGACATGTAGGATATTGAGGTACGCAAACATCAGCCAAGTGACACCCATGTTTTTGCGTGGCTTCACCAGTCTCGAGATCTTGGATCTATCATACAACAAGATGCATGGCTCGTATGAACGCATTACGCCACAAATGTGCACGGCTTACCCGTGTCCACTCAAGTCGATCAATCTGACTAACAACGGATTCGAGCGAATCCCGCATCGCTTGTTCCGCCTCAACCAGCTCAGCAGCCTTTACCTGAAGAATAATCCCATTGAGAATTGGACAATCTCGAGCGACCTGTACGAACGCATTTCGGGCCTCGAGAATTTCAATATGAACTTGCCCAATGACTCATATACTTGCGACGACGGTAGCTGGATGACTACCCACGGCATCAGATTTTGCGTGCTGGAAAGCTCCACAGCGTCGATGTCGACAGAGTCTTCTTCAAGCAGCAATAGCTATCTCATCTACATAATGGTGGCAGCCTCCGTTGTGATCTGCGTCTTGGTCTTCGTCTTTGTCCGACAGCACCGTGCGCACAACCGTCTCAAAGAGCGTGATGAGACAATATTCGACCACACGCTGTCGTTTGACTCGCATTTCACAGCTAGTACGAACATTATCAACGATCCACTCATCATTGCCAATCGTATTCCGTTCAAAGACGTAAAGGTTGCCAACTGCATTAACAAGGGAGGCTTTGGGCTCGTCTACAGTGGCGTATACAATCGCCGTCGTGTGGCCATCAAGCGTATTAGAACAGATTTGTGCCAGGACATGAAACACGTGGAGGGATTCATGAAGGAAATTTGCCTCATTTCGACGCTAGAGCATCCACGTATTGTCGAGTTCATTGGTGTGGCTTGGGATACCTTGCGTAATTTGAGCGCCGTGACCGAGTACATGGAGCGTGGCGATTTGCGTGAGGTACTGCAAAGCTTCCAGTTGCGAAACACTCCATTGTCATGGAAGACACACAAATTTGGCATCACAAAGCACATTGCCGAAGCTTTGACGTATTTGCATTCGTTGGATCCTAAGTTGATTCATCGTGATCTCAAGTCAAAGAACGTGTTGCTAAACACCGAAATGGAGGCCAAATTGAGCGACTTTGGTGTGTCACGTGAACGCCATGTCGTGGAGACTCACATGACGGCAGGCATTGGAACGTCTTTTTGGATCGCCCCTGAAGTTCTTCTCGGCGAGGATTACGACGAGCGTGCCGACATTTTCTCACTGGGCATTGTCATGTCCGAAATCGATACCGAGGACTATCCGTATTGGAATGCAAAGAACCCACCTCAAGGAGGAAAAGTGGAGGAGACAGCCATTCTTCGCATGGTGGCAGCAGGAGAGCTCATTCCTGATTTCACCGAGGATTGCCCCAAGGCGTTACTGGAATTAGCAAAGGCTTGCTTGGCGTTGAACCCTGATGATCGTCCATCAGCTGTGGAGGTGGTCTACGCGATCCAGCAGATGATGAGCCATTCGTGAGCATGAACTTGCTGTCTTTAACACTAATGTTAATGTAAAGTGACAGTCGAGGCAAGAATACCGTACGTCACTTAATGCTTATAAGTATCATGAAGCCAATCTCCGTCTCTTGTTAATAGTGCGGGGTGATGCACAGAGTGTTTGGCATTTCTTACTGCTTGAAACACCTTCAATAGCGACACTGTGAGCTACCGACGAATCTATCCAAACTTGCCGTCAAAGCCGACAAAGCCCGTGATCTTGAAAATAGGAAAGAAAGTCTTTTTGTCGAGGTTGGAGCACCAGTTCCAGGCACTCGTAAGTCGTCCATCAATGCATGATCCAGCCTCAAAGAAATTGTCCGCTCCGCTGCCATCGAATGCTTCGCGAAAAAAGTCGGCTAGAATAGTGCGCTTCAGCTTGAAAGCACCGCCAAAGGTGGTGTCCACATATCCTCGGATATTGGACGACTCGCACAATGCCTCGATGCTGTCGACGGCCTTGACGATTGGACGCAGAATTTGCCCCACTTGTGTGTACTTGTCAATAAACATGAGTGCGTTGGGAACGTTCTTGTCGCCAAGATGAATGACACTTGAGCCCACCCATGAGTCTAACTTGCGCTGTGTCGAGTGTAGAATAACGTGCATAGCACGCGACACACGAGGCGCAGGCTGGATGCGATGCAGACCCTGGCCAGTGTCCGTCAGCTCGTATCTTGTGCCGTCAGCAAGCAAGTCCTCGTCAGTCAGGCACCACAAGCGGAACATGTCATGTACAATTTCTCGCCAAAGTGTCAGCGACTGAAGCACATAGTTGTACTGTCGACTGTGCGAATGAGACAGCCGAGCACCGTCGTTCCCACTAACGATGGCTAGAGAACTGTCTCCCTGCTCGTCGTCTGGATTGAAATGCGTGGTCAAAAGCTTGATCATGCGGTCGATTGGGTCGCGTTCAAAGTACAGATGGTAATTGTTATCTGCGATCGAGTACAGACACTGTTCGATAGAATCGCGTGTGAGGCGCGGGCTTTCGTATTTGTCACACAAAGCTTGAATAGCCTGCTCCTTTTGTTTTATCTGACGCTGAATCTGAGGACGTGACTTACCCTCGGGAGCAACCACCATCGTCGCAATCTGAACACGGTAATCACGCAGCATATCTAGAGCATCACCTGCCTCCACCACATCGTAAACAGTGCGAATTTTCCGCAGACACGAGAATCCTAGCAGTTCCTGCAGTTCGGGACTTACAGCGTCCTGCAATAAGTACATGAGCTTGCCGTACTCACCGCGCATTTTTTCGGGGTTCATGATCTTGTACCGTCGACCTAATTCGAATACCGCCTGGAAGAACTCGGCATTTTCAGCAAAGTTTTTCTCGTCTAGAACCCCCTGTCCAGCCTTGTAGTCTGACGCCACAGCTAATGCCGACAGAAATCCACATACGTCTTGTAGCTGAGCTCGCACGCGCTTGGCTGCCACTAGGAATTTGGGCGTATCCAGCTTGTTCGTGTAGCTGCTCACGCATAATGCTGCTTCCAGCGTCCGCAGTAGTTTGCGCTCTTCGTATGTGAGTCGCACAGGGATATATCTAGCTCGCTCCAGTATCTCAGCAGCAGCTTCAGCATTCGTAGCGCTAGCGCTTCCGTTGGTGAGTCTTTCCGAGCCGAGCGACGACGGATAACCTAACAGATAATGACCCACCAAATTACAAATGTTACGGCGTGGTGCACGTTCATCGGAGTCAGAAGCATCCGGAGCTGAGCCGCGGTCGACAGAGCGATGCATACCACGATCAAGGTCTTCCTCTTCACTGCTACTAGTGTCGCCATCCAGCTCGTCCTCGTCGCTCTGTAGCCACAAACCCCCAAAACACACAAAAAAACACAGTTCTCCATCCTCTCAGTTTCTTCAGCAGCATCACAACAGCCCCTCACAGTCTCTCAATACACCGTCGTACATCGTAATCTACTGCATCTTTCGCCATGTGCATATCCGCGTCTGTCGTAGCTGCTTTGGTATCCTCCGTAGCCTTGGACGTCGGGAAGCGTGGCTGGAACGTGTGTTTCCGTCTGTTGCCTTTGCGGTGCTGGCCACCACAGCACAGCTCGCAGAAATAGTCGTGACATTGCTCACAAAACAGTTCAGCGTCGTGTGCCTTGCACTCGACGCACAGAAACTCATTGTGGCGCGTCTGCTCCACCTCCGCTCCGTTCTCATCGCACAAGTCCTTGACGCCTTTGGACGCAGCCGCCGTCATGTGCGCAAATAACACACGACACTCCTCCGGCAGCTGCTCGTCGTCGTCCAGTTCTTCATCCAGCAGAGCTGAAAGCGTGCGCATGCGGCTCACGCGCGCGATGCGCTCGCCTGCGTCAGAACTCGACATTATCTGGTTTTGAGGGAATGAGCCATCATATATGATAAAAACCGCTTGGTGTGGTGCACGTTATAAAAGGGTGTTTTTGACGCCTCTTCGTATCCATTGTTGAACGTCGGAATATGAGCACTAGTGACGGAGGGCAGGCAACATTGTCCGATCTAAAGGAGGGTACGATGAAGGAGCATCGATAATTAAGTGCATGGAAGCAGGAGAGTGATGGTGTTTGTTATAGTGTTGAAGGACACCCTTGCAGCTCGTGGGTCACTGGACCAGATCAAAGCTCGAATACGAGCTGAGATCTTCGCGGCGCTAGACGATCACGTAATGCTGCAACAGTTGATTCGATGATGAGTATTGTCTTGTGGCTGAGAGGTTTAGTGTTGATATGTAGGACGTGCCAAAGCCAAAGCTGTCAAATGAAAACTTGATCATCAACGAGCTCATCCGCGAATACTTTGAGTACAATGGATATCGACACGCATTATCCGTTTTCCTACCAGGTTGGAGCACTTGGCTATTTAATGGCATTAAGCATACAAGTATTCAAGCGAACTGACGTATGGTGTGTGCTGAACTGATTCTACTAGAGTCCGGACAACCAGCTGAACGACCATTTGACCGCCTGTTCCTTTCCAATGAACTAAGCGGTGCGTTTTGCTTCAATATCTCTGGCACTTTCATTGATAGCTAAGATCGGTGTATGGCTTCAGTGGTGGAAGATGCACGGTTCAAGCATGTCCCTTTGCTCTACAGCATCGTTGCGAGCTTGCAGCAAAATCGAAGTGGGCTAGGCATAGTTTTATAATCATGGTGTCGCTCGACTCATTCATGTGTGTTCTTGCTTGCACAAAAGATCGTGAACAGCAAAGTAAACGAGACAGTGATGTCAAGCATCAGCTCGATCAGTTTGGAGCGACCTCAGTGCATGATATTCGCGAGGTAAGGTCACAAATTCTTGAAAAGCAGCAATCTTTGTGTTTGATGCTGGGTGTATGTATTCTCCAGCAGGAGCAAACGGATCTAGCACACCAACATGTCGTCGGTGAGTTTAACAATTACATGCTGGGAACGATTGGAGCTTTAACAGAACTATCCCTGCAGATGGCACCAAGGATCCATCGCCAGTAATGTTCCAAAAGCTGTAATCAATTTTAACGCTTTCGAATACCATAACTTGAATTTGATATTTCGTCAAAAAAGAGCAATACGAGCAGCTATATTCTCCATCGCAGGTTTCAAAATTGATGGTGGGGCTTTTGTGATGCACGTCCACAGTCCATTCGTCCGCATCGTTTAGTGCATCAAGTATGATCTCCGCGATTGCATGGGTACCGAAAGGCGCAATGCGCCGCGTCCCGGAGAAATTGAAGCTTACAGATGATGAGATGAAAATGCTGCGTGAGGCTGCAACGGAAGAAGAGGAAGAGCAGCAGAGCGCAATGGAAGCGACAATGGCAGCGGAAGATGCTATTGCGGAAGAGCAGCAGAGCGAGGACGAGAAGGACAGCAATGGATTGCCGAGTTCATTCAAGATGGACGAGTACGATGAAGAAGATGATGACGCAGCTATCAATAGTTACATTGGCAGCAGTGCTGTCGCGATCGACGAAGAGGGAGAAGAGAACGACGGTATGGCCGAAGACGAGGACAACATAACCATGCAAGAGGAAGAAGACGATGACCAAGATGATGATCTAGAAATAGACAAGGAGGATGTGGAGATTCGGCCTACAGACAGCGTCATTCTCGTCACCAACACAGAGGAAGACTTCAGCAACCTCGAGGTGCAGGTCTACGACGATGAGAATGGCGCGCTTTACGTGCACCACGAAATCAATTTGCCAGCCTTCCCACTATGTATGGCGTGGATGGACTGTGCACCAGTGCCGCTGGATCCAACCACTGGACCTGTGGACGGCAGCTTCGTGGCTGTAGGCACTTTTAAACCTGGAATTGAGATTTGGGATCTCAATGTGATGGACGTGTTGGAGCCCTCAGCAACGCTGGGTGGAGAACAAGATGAAGATCTGCGTGAAGTCGCCATGCCAAAGATTTCAAAGCGACGGAAGAACCGCAAGACAGCGCTCAAGCCTGGCAGTCACCAAGATGCTGTCATGACGCTAGACTGGAATAGTAGCCACCGTAACATGCTAGCTAGTGGATCTGCCGACTCTACGGTCAAGGTGTGGGATATCACGACGCAAAAATGCTTGTACACCATGGCACACCATAGTAACAAGGTGCAAAGTGTGCGTTGGAATCCAGCGGAAACGACGGTACTCGCCAGTGCCTCGTTTGACCGAACAATTGTGGTGCTGGATGGCCGTCAACCTGACGCCTTCTCCAAGTTTCAATTGAGTGCCGAGGTGGAGAGTATTGCTTGGTCACCGCATGACCCGAGCACCATCGTGGCGTCTGCAGAAGACGGCGTCGTCGTGGGTTTTGACGTGCGGATAAATGGCTCGACTCCACTATTCCGTTTCGACGCCCACGGTGGTGCCGTGTCCGCAATTTCTTTTTCTACTCACGTGCCTGGCTTGATGGCAACGGCTGGCGTCGACAAGACTGTCAAGCTTTGGGATCTAAAAGAGAACACACCTGTGTGTGTCGTGTCGAAGGAGATGAATGTGGTACGTAGCTGTGCTGATGTAGTGAATATTCGAGAACGAACAAAGTCTAACGATTGCATAATTTACACGAATGCAGGGCGAATTGTTTGCACTGTCCTTTTACCAAGATTCACCCTTCATGCTCGGCGTCGGAGGCTCGAAGGGTGTATTGGCACTCTGGGACACGTCTGAAAACGAAGGTGTCGAGCGCCGATTTCGTGCTCGTGTACATGGCGCAGTTGCAGCAGCTGCATCGAGCGATATTTCAGCATCGTTTAAGTCACCATACCAGCTCGGCGAAGAGCTTGCGCTAGAAGAAGAGCGTGAAAAGCAGGTGCTTGGGAAAAAGAAGACAAGCAAGGGCAAAAAGGGCAAGAAACACTAGAACATTATAAACGATGATTCTCCCGAATGACGACACATACTATGTAAGTGCGTGATGCGCTCAGCTTTCACTCCATGTTATAACTCTTGCACCAAGAGCCAATTGAATCGTAGATTGATCTTTTCGCAAAGAGATTTTGCTGGAACTCGAAAGCCTACGCGATTACGAAGACTCAGCACGGCAATAATAGTAATCTGATGCTTTGGCAGCACAGCGCCGCTTCTACGGTCTATTAGATTAACTCACTCCGCTGCATCACGCTTTCCATAGTCTGACGTATCGATCACTGCCATACGTGGCTACAATATTGCGGTGGGGGTGGTGAGCAATACCGAACGCATCTGCGTTGCAGATTTGCATTGACGTTTCGAGCTCACTCGTTGCTGTATCAAAGCTCACGATGAAACCCTTGTCGGTCACACCGTACAGTAATTTGCCCCGCATCGATAGCGTACAAGCGACAAAGTTGCCAACTTTGTTTTCATTGAGAGGATCTCCCTTGTACGTCAGCACCACGTCTCCTCTCATGGACACGCGATACATGTCACTTGTGCGTGTACAAATAACAATGTCCTCCCCGGCCCCAGAAACGCTTGGCAATAGCAACGCACTCACAATGTCAACTTCTGCAGCGTAGGACTCGCTAGGGGGCTGTACAGTCTGCAGGCACTCTGTCGTTTTGGTGCTCCATATCTTCAGCGTTCCATCACTCGACGTCGAAATAACTTTGCTGCCATCTGAAGAAAAGAGGGCTGTGTTGACGTAACTCTGGTGGCCGCGAAACTCTTTCAGTGTCTGGCCCGACTTGAGACCGTGAATTCGAACAAGATGATCAAACGAAGCCGTCAGCAGCTGTGTGCTGTCCCGCGAGAACATGATACTCTGAATCCCTTGACTATGCGCATTGTCAAAGCGACGTAAACACATCCCTGTCTGAATCTTCCACACCTTGACGTTGCCATCTTCACTGCCTGTAGCCAGCAATTCTCCATCCCGACTAAACGCTTCCGCTGTGACGCTAACATCGTGCATCATGAATTCATCCTACATTGCAAAACATAGAGCAGACCACTGCCTCAGCTGACATAAACTCAGCGTCTATCGTGCACCTGCAGTCTTCATACCTTGGCCTGGTAGTCCAGATCCTTTCGCAGCTTACACTTTTCAAAATCCCAGACTTCTACAAATCCGTCCTTCGCACCCGTCACGAGCATTCTTCCATCACGACTAAACTGAGCACATTGAGGCATGGACGTCTTGCTAAACTTGATCTTGCCCGCCGGCTTGCGCACCACCGTTTCCGAGCGGTCAATTACCTTTTTCTTCGCTTCACCTCGAAATAGGTCAATCTCTTCTCCTGGAGCTACTGCACCCTACGTGCAGTATTCGATTGTCAGTTCTCTACTGCAGCACCTTTGAATCTAAGAAACTCCTCATCACCTGTAGTTGTTGCCACTTAAGTGCCTGACCCAGTAGAACCAGCAGTCGAGACGGCGCCACCGTCATCACTTCATTGCGAAAGACCTGTGCAACATCGTCTCGCCGTTTCTGCTTACTGAAACCCGCATAAGCTTCAACAGGATCAAAGCTAGCTCGTTGAGCCAGCTTTTCGAGCTGCACATAGCGCTCTGGCTGCATTTGCTTCATTGTGGCCAATGCTGGCGTATTGTGAAGCAGCTGCACAGCCACGTCGCTCTCTTGTGCCTCGATCATATCAAGTGTCACTAATTCATAGAGGTCCATCATAGCAGAGGCACTGCATTCGAGCGCTTTCGTTTGCTGCAGGACGAGGTCCCAGCGGCCGTGTGAGATGTCGCTGACCAGCGAGTCCACAGACTCTACAGCATTGAGACTTACTTGAGACTCCTCTTGGAGCGCACGCATGGCATTGAACAAGCGGTTCTCACGAAGAAACTGTAAGATCAAGCGAATAGTGTCGCTTGAGTCTACTTCTAGTTCGCACGATGGTGTGGCGGCATTTGTCTCCTCCATTTCGCTTGAAAAAGTTGACTATCTCGCTCAGATTTAACCGAATTTAAAACTTGTAGCCACAAATCCACAAGATAGCGGCGTTAAAAGCACCATATTAGCGCATTTAAAAGCCGATTTATTATAGAGAGCGGACCTACAAAATCCGTGGTGTTCGCGTCTCGGTCCAACTAGCCCATCTCGCAGTCCGTGTGGTCGCAGCGAAGCACTTCGTAGCACTGCTTCTGCTCAAATTGGATCTTGGCTCGGTTGTGTAACGCCTTTTCACCTTCTCCGCTTGAAAGACTTCGTGCCGAATGTGTAGTTGACGGTCGAAAGCGTCTGGTGGTACTGCGAGCACAGCTAGCTCGTCATGAACTCGGTCATGACCCTCGCACACTTCCGCAACGCCTGTGTCAGCCCTTTCACCGGAATGGGCGTGTGTTCTTTGATGCCGTCGCGTCTGCTTTAGTCTGCGTGCGCCACGCAAATGTTCATGCTCACCGTCGGAACAATGTGGTCTCGAACTGAGATATATCATAAGCGTGGCGCATTATTGTCCACTTGTGGTCTTGAACCGACTTCACCGACAGCGATGCGCCAGGAAGACTCCAGTTGTAGCCCTCAACTTTCTTCTTGATGCACGCGTAGAGACCATGCTGTAAGTCGCATTGAGCTTGATGTGCGCTCTCGTGGACGTCGTGGACACAGAAAACAGCGAAAACGCTCGGACACTCTTCTTATTCGGCACCTCCGCCATCCTCCTCTCGACCACGCACTAAAACGTCCACAGAAGTCGAACGTAGAATACCAGATCACTTTCTTGAATGCAACTGCCATGGAATCGACTGCGCGCTCCATTCGGTGTCATCTGGCGTGAGAATGTATCACATCTGCAGTCTTTTGTCGTCACCGTCTCGTAGGTACTTTTACACGCGTCCATGATCGCATTACGAGGGTTTCTTCTCCTTCGCGTGCTTTTTGGTGTGGTCGCTGCCCAGGCCTTCAAATGTGATCAGCACGTAGAGTCGGAGGCAATTCTCAAAGTACTCAGGAATCATCACGCTGGCGTTGACCATCATCTGCTCATGAAGTTCTTGTTTGAGCTGAGAGTATCCAGTGAGATTACAGACTTCCATCTTCGAAGCCCCCTTTGGGTTCGCCACGCGACAAGCTAAGAGCTATCCACCAATCACAGTCAAAGTGCTCTTCAGACAGTACATAGAAAACGTGGAGACGCGAAAGTATTCGCCCAGGTTATAACAAGGTCAATCGGTATATAGAGAAATACATGGAGATAAGAAAGTGTCCATTCAGATAGTTTGAAAGCTAAACTCGATAAAAAGACAGATTCATCGCTTTGCAGGGGGTCATTCCAACATCTCAATCATGGCATCGATCGACACCTTAACGAGGTACCTGCTGCTCTCTCTATCTGCTGCTCTTTATCGGCTACTTTCTCCATCAACTAACGTCATCGCCCTCTCGCTAATCTGTAAACGTTCTTTGACGGTACAGAAAGCTGGAAGATACCTACGTAGAAATTGTCCAAGTGCGAAGTGAGGTGGTGGAGGCCTTGCGCTCCTTCTACTCATCGTCTTCAACCATCTCGGTGGATGAAGCCGTCAAGATCGCCGCCAAATGGGGCGCTTCACAACCTTTCCCCATGGCAAACGATGATGCAGATACATCGGACCTTCAGGAGAAAATGCGGCGGCTGAACGTGGCGCTGCTGGACGCCGTGGACCATCTGCAGCTGGACGAGGGTGGCGAGATGGCACCCGAAGCTCAGCTTCTGCTATCCGCCACACAGCGAGAACGACTCAAAAAGCAGATACATGAGTCCAAGTCTATGTTGGCTCTGATTGAGCAGCTCACGGAGATCGACAGACTGCTAGCTGACGTGGACGAAACAATTGAGCACCACCGCTTTGTTGCAGCGGCGGAAGGTGTTGCAGAAGTAGAGAGATTGATACAAGGGCTCGAAAATTCCGACAAGGGAGACGAAGAAAATGCTGACGATACGAAAATTATTCGAGTTGTGAAGCTGCAATTGCTGAGCAAGAAGAATCGGCTGCTGAACCAATTAACAAGATATTCCGACTGCACGAGAGTGTGGAAAGGCAACACGCTGAAGGTGATAACAAGGTTGTCGGATGACGTGTTTGGAGCGAGTGTGTTGACAGCAGACGAACAACGCAGAGATTTCTGGAAGGCGTGTGAAGCACTGGATATCTTGGCACCAAAACTGAAGGACATTGCAAAAGCTGTTTCGCAACATCTTATAAAACCGATGCTGCAGACTCCGTGGGGTTCTCTAGAGAAGATACAGGATGATAACAGTGTGGTGCTCAGAGTTGTAGCGCAAAGTGTGGACCGTGAGAATGCCTCAGGGAAGAATGGAGTAGCTGAGGTACAGGACAAGTGTGCCAACGTTGTCAAGGTCCTTCAGTTTGTGCACGCGGAACTCTTTGCGAGTACCGCTGAGCTAATGAATCAGCTTGGAGATTTCATGTGGAAAATTCCGGGTAACCTTGAGGCCCAGCTCATGAATTTGCTGCAGGATAAAATCCCGGAGGATGCTACTGCTCTCGACACATACCGAGAAGTGCTAATGACAACTGTATGTACCTATAGCACCCATTTTGTGAGTGAGGATATTCTAACTTGCATGCTTATCATACTCTTAGGTTGCAAGCTTGGAGAACACGTTGGTGGCGATTGGATTCTCGGCGTGTAGCCACAGTCAACTACGAGGTTTTGTCGATCAGCTCAGCCAGTATGTTCTGTTTCCTTCACCTTTTCTCAATGGATCGTTTATTGACTATCTCTGCTACATTTGGTCGTAGATTGCACGCGAAGAAACGTCGACAAGTTATACTAAGCAGTGGACGTGACTTGATGCGCCAAGGGTACTATGACTCGATCAAAATTACCGATAGCACCGAGAAATGTAGTCTCAATGTATCTGCTGGACCGGTCAAGAAGGGTAAACATGGTGAAAAAGCGGGTCTTACTGTAATACCCGGCACATCGAGCTCAGAAGAGCTCGAAAGCAGTTGTTTTCAGGTGCCCAGCTACCGTGTGACTGTCTGCGCCCATGAAGTAGTGGAGCTAGCGCATCAAACTCTTGTAGAAGCATGCACTTCTAGTGAGACAAGCGCCAACTTACTCTTCCAGACAGCACGAGACCTATTCTTCGTGTTCCGGGCTATCGTTCCCACGTTATATGCTGATGATATTACGAACGATCCTCGAACCTGCATGCTCTATCATAATGACTGCTTGTACATTACGTACCACATGCTGGTGATCGGGCACATTTACAAGCATCGGTAAGGCAAATTGCCATATCTGGTTAAACCATAGAAGGCGCTGATCTTCTTGTATTATTGCAGGCTCCCAGCACCTCTCAAGCAAACCGCAACAATGGTGGATATGGTTCCTTCCTTTCGGGAAGCCGGTGAACGGGCATTGACTTCGTTCGTCTCAGTACTAATGGATGAAATTGCGTTGGAAATGAAAAATCTGCCGGTAGAACAGTTAGCACGGTACATTCATTCGATACTTACACTAACTTATAGTTGTGATAGTCACTTGGTGCTCTCAATTCAGAGCTGGATTCAGAGCGTGTCGAAGTTTTCCTGAAGAGCAAGCTTTACAAGCTAAATGGAATGAGTTCTTTGTGGAACGAAGGGCTACCTTTGGCGGTTTACAACAGAAGCATGGCACGGATACTTGAGCCGCTAGTTAAGAATTTTGTGGATGGTGTTCTGGCTCAAACGGTTGGTACTCGCTGTGTGTGTGACTTCATGTTCTACCTGTGTGGTCTTGCTAATGCTCTTGCTGCTAATTTCCGCATCCAGAAAATTTCAGAAAATACTGGAGCTCACCTCCATCGCCTGTTGTCGTTGCTTTTGGAGGTGCGATGCCCATTTATTTCATCCCGTCAATTTGACTAGCACTGAACGTGGTTGCTGGCAAACTCGTACGATGATATGTACAGTGTGAAACGCTGTTTGCTTCCCCAGCTCAAGCTACGAAGTTTGTTCCTAGTATCGGGAGATTATTGAAGCTCACATCGATATTGGTACATTCGCTCGCTCTTTATTTGCTTATGACCAGTGATATATGACATTGCATGTGCTTTGCAGATAGACCCACTAGCAACAGTTCGCGAGAAGTTTGACAGTGGCAACCTCGATGCGTTTTCTTCGAAAGAGCTGGCTGTGCTTGTGAGGTATGTTGGATAGAGTATCAGGTAGTACTTACTTATCATCGATGTTTTCTATATGCATTTTAACCCTATAAACTGGTACTGCAGATCTCTATTCCGCGAGTCTCCGGAGAAGAAGGATTTCTTGCAGAAGCTACTTGCGGTTTGAGACCAAAGTAAGACCAGTTGAACATGTAGAGAAACCGCTATGTGCATCTACTCCTCTTGTTGGATGGCTGATTTTCATTTAAATCCATTGTTTGTAGCGGAAATATAGCTGCAGCGCCGCAGCAATAGTTATCGCTAAGACCCAGAAAAGCGCATAGCCATAACGCTTGTGGAGTTCAGGCATGTCGTCAAAGTTCATGCCGTAGACTCCAGTTAGGAATTGTCCTGGGAGAAAGACGGTCGTGACCACAGTGAGTGTGTAAATGACATAGTTCATCTGATTTGCCTTGGCATCACGGTATTCTTCAGCAAGCTGGCGGCACATTTGCAATTGCAGTTCAATATCGTCAAGCACTTGCACGACATGATCGTGGACGTCGCGGACGTAATCCGTAACAGTGGCGTCAAAATCTTTGCTTTCAATAATATTTTTCAGTACCTCGCGAGCCGGCTTGAGCAATCGAGGAAGCCTAAACAGTTCGTTCTTTAACAAACGCAGCGAACGTAACTCAAAACGGTGACGCTCTTGGTTGAGTTGATTTTCGAGTTCGATGAGGCATTCCGTAATGGAATCGACTACACTCGTCACCTGATCCACAATCACATCAAGCACCGAGTAGACAAGAAAATTGGCGTCATTGTGTCGAATCTTTGAGTAAGGCACAGCTAATCGGCGATTCAGCTCTGTCCTGATATTCTGGTCGCCTCCATCCTTGACCGTGATAACTGTGTCGTTGTTCACAATGAAAATAAAAACGTGCTCAATCCAGAGCTTCAGTGAATCTTCCTCCTCCTCCTTAGTGTCGTCTACTGCAATACTCATACTGCGACGAAGCGATCCTCGTCTCTCTTTTATAAAAGCTGGCAAGGGCGTTCCTCGCATGTCTCGACTACGCTTGCGCTCCAAAGGAAGTCCTTTATCAGGTAACACGCACATTCTGAGTACTGGAAATACGATGAACAAATGTTCATCATAACGATCAAATTTGGGGCGTTCATGGCCTTCAATTGTATCTTCAATGGCCAGCGGGTGCAACCGATACTTGATAGCCAGTCTTTTGAGATTCAGACTATCCCGACCTTGCAAATTGATCCAGCGTACATTCACCCATTTAGGCCGATGAGCTGTGAAAAACTCATGCATGTTTTCCTTTCGCAATAAAAAGCTCTGCAGTCTTGTGCCTGAAAAGTCCGACACAGATAACGCCGCTTGTCGATAGCCCACTGCCTTCATTTCTTGCAATGTTCCTTCATCAAACATGTGCATGAGCTTCAAACGATGCACCGCTGCGTCAAACTGCGTCAACGTGATCCGTTCAGTCTTTTGTCGGTCAATGCTATCTACTAGCTTTAAAAACACTGCGTCATCCGTACACCGGATACCCAGCGTCTCTAGAGCAGCACGAAACCCTTCATAGCTCAATTCTCCTTTTCCTTCTGACACCGAACCTTCAAACGCCAGACGAAGTCTCGATGACGTCACATCGAAGTACGGGTCTAACATGTTCAGCTCGTCGTTGGACTGCAGTGCCCCATTGAGCGGCACGTCAGCGAAACTTGTGTAGTTGCCTGGACTGCCATAGCCTGGACATGCGGAGGGGCTAAATAGGAAAGAGATCTTGTCCACATTCAGTTTTAATTCCGTCGTCTGCAAATTACGGCGTGTGGTATTGGAATCTCCGTTTGTGACAGCTTGCGAGCAAGTGCTGAGCTCGTAGTCGCTACGTGGGGATACGTCAGATATTGTCCGATTCTGTAACAATGGAGTGTCTTCGTCTGACGTGTAGAAATCCATTGCTCCAGATATCGTCATTTTAGAGCTAGCGACTGCTAGCGACTGCTGCGGATGTAGAATCAAACTGGATTGGTGGAGTAGAAACCTACTTGGCTTGACTATACTGCCACTTCAACGACATCTATAGCTGAGACTACTTTTAACGCTACGGGCAGATCTTGTCATTCTTCCGTATTGTTCTCAAACTTCAGATCCATGCGAGAGTGAAGGACAGATGGAAACAGAGTTGAGTGGTTAATGGGATTTCAAGCTGCAGTTTCCAGAAATACGCTTAGATCACTCGATCATTTCATTGCTGACTCCTAAGCTGTCATCGTTTTCAAATGTTAAGGGATTTCCTAAGGTATCTTCATTGATCATCCATACGAATGCAAAGGACGGAGCTGAGCGAATGACATGACACGGTCGAAGGAATGCGGTCGGTTCTCATTCATTTCGTCACTTCGACTCGAA